>QXTE01000351.1:207846-220468 GCA_003942145.1 Platysternon megacephalum | reverse complement strand
CACACACACACACACCTCACACAGGACAGCGGTGCTCAGGCTCTGCCCCCCCCACACACACACACACCTCACACAGGGCAGCAGTGCTCGGGCTCTGGCCCCCTCCGGCCGGGGTCACGTAGGGGGTCGTGGTGCTATGAAGTTTGAGACCTGCTGGTCTAGATGATCGAATGGTCCCTTTTGGCGACTGTCCCAGGCCTTGTATCTCTAGTGACACTTTACGGGGGCCCCGTGGACGTGTGGATCGTGTTTCTTCTGGGCTGACTCGTTACACCGAACACCCGAGCACTGCGGTGGGAAGCCATTGTTGGGGGGAAACCTTCTTTTCTCTGGTCTTCCAGTGTGTTTCGCCTGGTGCATTTGACAGTGAAATTCAGCCCTGCGCAGAGGGGCTGGCGCGGGCCTGCTGGGGCTTGGCAGCAGCTCTCCACATGTCATTGTCGCCTTCGGGTCCCCGGCAGGGAAGCAGAAACGCCTCCAATCCTGATCGTTTTAAAAAAAAGATTCAAGAGATTGTCAGGAGAGCCAGGGCCAAATTCCCAGCTGGAAAAAATAGGTGTGGCTCCATTGACGTTCATGGGCCCCGTGTCTCTTTACAGCCGACGAAGCTCTGGCGCCGGGTTACAAGGGTGCTGTATGTAAAGCTGCAGCGGACAGGGTCCCTCATGTCCTCTGTGCGGATCAGTATGTCAGAGACACTCTGGGAAAGGAGATTTCCTCACAATGGGGCCATCTGGCCCCTCGTGGTTTCCATCGCAAGGCACCCTGGCAGCTCCCTGCTCCATGCATCTGTCAGAGAGACGCCTCCTCCGGTTCCCCCAACTTTGCTTCTGAGCCGGGGGCTGACCACGGGGCCACCAGCCCCAGCTCGTGGTGCACAAAGGACTCCAGGACCAAGCCATGCAGCCTGGCCACGGGGATGAGGATGGACCAATCTCTGCGGTTCATGTCTCTGGGATGAAAAGTGCCCATGGTTGGCACCGTCGGACTGCGCTTTGGCCAGCCCTAGCTTTCACGCTGCGTCTCCAGCGAGGTCCGTCCTCAGCCCTGCCCTGGCTGGGAAGCGGGGCGGTGACTGGGGCAAACAGGGGCAGAGCAGAATAGAGCATTCGCTCATTCGCCGCTCCCTTTGGGGGCAACTGATGCTGTTCCCTTCTGAGCGCGTGGGGCGTCGTGTTAACGCCTCCGCTGCCAGGCTCCAGGGTCTCCGGTGCTCCCTTTACCCAGCGGGGCCAGTGGAAGTGCTGGCACATGGGGGGGACATGGTCAGCAGGGGCCTCGCAGGCCGACTCGAGACCTGGTCGTGTTTGGAGGTCTCCAGCCGCCCCTGGCCTGTGCTGACGCCAGGAGGGTCTCAGTGTTACAGGCCTTTTCTCCTGGCCGTGTTGGGGTCCCCCCTGGCAGGCAGGTGAGGGGGTGTCTGTGTGTTAGGGCAGAGGCACCTCGCTCGGCATTTTCCTAGGAAGCTGCCGGCTCTGTTCCCTTGTGGCGGACGTGCCGGCAGCCAGGAAGGACGAGCCAGTGGTTAAAGCACCAGCCTAGGACTTGGGACAGTTCCCCAGACTCCCCAGGGGATAACAGCGCAGCCCCCGTCGTGGGAGGATAAACACATTCGGGACTGTGAGGTGCTCGGGGACAACGGGGTGGGGCCAGGTGAGTGCTCGGACAGGCGGGTCGCCTCAGGGCGCACTGCTCTCAGGGCTTGGACCCAGATCCCAGTGCTCCCCCCCACCCCCCAGGTCCTGTGCTTGGCCAGGGAAAAGCACCAGCACCGCTCAGCCATGCACGTGCTGACCCAGCCAAGCCAGGACCTCCCCCAGGCTCCCCCAGGCACACGGGCCCCTGACCTGCATCCACCAGAGAAATCCAACGACCGTTCCGTTTATCGCCCCGTAATGGGGAGGAGCTGCCTGGGCTGCTGGTGACGACTTGTGCTGCTTCTCTGGCTAGCACGTGTCAGCACTGGGCCGGCTGAAGCCCCCAATCCCTGACACGTGATGCAGTTTGAGCCCCGGTGCCCAGCGAGGGACAGCAGCGAACGCTCTCAGATGCGCTGGCAGTCCCTAGGCCCGAGCCAGCCGGTCTCAGCGATATTGGCAGAAATGCCAGCAGGGGCCCGGCCCTCGCGCGGCCGTGGGAGAGCCCGACTGCCCCCGGAGCGAAAGGTCTACGTGCAGCGAAGGGCTCCTGGACGTGCTGGGTGCCCCGATAACGATCAAACTAATGGTGTGTGACACACGGGGCCGGCCTGCCATGATCTCATCCCGGCTAATGAGGTCAGCGTCTGGCCGGAGTCCAGCACAACCGCTGGAAACTTCCCCCTCTGTGATTTATCACATCACAGAGCAACGTCTGCGTTTCTCCGCCGCTCACCCACGGGAGCCCATCGGTAACTGGATCTGCCACGGCCAGGCATGCCAAGGGGGGGCTGGCTGATGAGGTGCAGCCGATAGGGGAGCGAGGGGTCCCCGTGGCAGTGAGCTGGGGCCTGAGACTCCAGCTTCTCACCCGAGGTTGCTAAGGGGATGAGGGGGTTCCCAGGAGAGCTGGCAGCTCCCCAAGTCTGACACTGGAGAAGTTAATGTCCCATAAAGCAGCTCTGCCGGCATTTGAAATCTGGAAACTCGACTCAGTGGTTAACGTCGGTCAGGAGAAAACAACGGACAGGCCCTGCCAGGGCCGGGTTAATAACATTTCTGGGCTAGCGCCAGGAAGCTCTAGACTGACCAGACAGCAAGTGTGAAAGATCGGGACAGGGGATGGGGGGTAATAGGCGCCTGTGTAAGACGAAGCCCCAACTATCAGGTCTGTCTGTCCCTATAAAATCANCTGCTGCTTGAAGTCGTCAAATCATGATTTAGGGACTTCAACAGCTGAGTCAAGGGTGAGAGTTATTTCAGGGGTGGGTGGGTCAACTCTTGTGGCCTGCATCATGCAGGAGGTCAGACTAGATGATCATAATGGTCCCTTCTGATCTTAAGTTCTATGATTCTATGATTCTAGGACATCTGGTCACCCTAGGAAGCTCCTGGGGGATAGAAACGGTCGGAGTGGCAAACGCAGCCGCAGGCGCCGATCTCGTGTCCAAAGGGAAATGCGGGGAGTGCGTGTGCCCAGCCCCACGGGCGAGCCCAGCCGTTTACAGCCTGCGGGGTCATCAGCGCCTGGCGTGTGCCCCACAGCTCAGTCTGGGAACCTTACGCTGAGCTCGGGGAAAGGAGCAGAGAGCGGCTCTGTCCCTGAGTGCCGCAGCGAGTCCGTAGCCACGCCAGGACTGGCTGTGCCGCTCTGTGCCGTCGTGGGAGCCCAGCCGGCCCCAGAGCTCGGGCTGGCCATGTGAAAAGAGCCCAGTGGGTAAGACTGGCTCCCGCAGTGACCTCCGCTCTGCCCCCCCACCGGTGTAATCACTGGGCGCTGACCGCACCGCGCACTGCAGGTCCCCCGGGCAGCAAGCAGCCCTGACCCCTTGTGACGAAGTGGGACTGTTCTTAATGTTTCCTCTGAATACTGGGTGGGTGCCTCAGTTTCTGACTGACCCTCTGTCACCTAGCAACTAATGGCCAGGCCGGTCCCCCCTGCAAGGGGATGCTAAAGGTGTGGGAGAACAAAGAGGTCAGGTGACCTCCTGGCCCGGGAAAGAGACAAAGCCCAGAGGAGGAGGGGCTGGAGGGGGTTTCAGTTTGGAGCTGGCTGGGGACTAGGAGTGAGGGCAGATGGGGGTGTCTGGCTCACTGCCCCCCAGGATGGACCCAGCTGAGGGGTCCTGTTCTCTGGACCGACAAGCTCTGTTTTAGACCGTGTTCCTGTCATCTAATAAACCTCTGTTTTACTGGCTGGCTGAGAGTCACGTCTGACTGCGAAGTGGGGGTGCAGGACCCTCTGGCTTCCCCAGGACCCCGCCTGGGCGGACTCGCTGTGGGAAGCGCACGGAGGGGCATATGCTGAATGCTCCCAGGAGAGACCCAGGAGGTGAAGCCGTGTGAGCTTCTTGCCCCGAAGACAGTCTGCTCCGAGGGAGAGGAGGCTCCCCAAAGTCCTGACTGGCTTTGTGGGGAGCAGTTCCAGAGCATCGCCCGGGGACTCCGTGACACCAGCACCCCCTACTTTTTACAGGGGTTAAAAAGGGGNTGGGGTTGCCTTGTATGTCAATAAAGAGGTAGAGTGTAATGAAATAAATAGTAATGGAATAGATAATACGGAGTCTGTTTGGGCAAGGGTCACGTTGGGGAAGAAAAATACTAGAGCCTCCCCTGGGATAGTGATCGGGGTGTGCTATAGACCGCCGGGATCCAGCCTGGAGATGGATAGAGAACTCTTTAATGTTTTTAAAGAGGTCAATACTGGTAGGAACTGTATGATCATGGGAGACTTTAACTTCCCGGATATAGATTGGGGAATAAACGCTAGTAATAATCATAGGGCTCAGCTTTTCCTAGATGTGATAGCTGATGAATTCCTTCACCAAATGGTTGCTGAACCGACGAGGGGGGATGCCATTTTAGATTTGGTTTTGGTGAGTAGTGAGGACCTCGTTGAGGAAATGGTTGTAGGGGACAACCTTGGCTCGAGTGATCATGAGCTAATCCGGTTCAAACTAAATGGAAAGATAAATAAAAATGCATCTGAGACTAAGGTTTATGATTTCAAGAGGGCTAACTTTACTAAATTAAGGCAGCTAGTTAAAAAAGTGGATTGGGCAAACATATTTAGAGATCTAAAGGCGGAAGAGGCGTGGGATTATTTTAGGTGGAGGTTGCAGGACCTCTCTGAGGCCTGTATCCCGAGAAAGGGAAAAAGGGTTGTAGGTAGCGGTTTTAGACCGGACTGGATGAGCAAGCGTCTCAGAGGGGTGATTAGGAAAAAACAGAAGGCGTATAAACAGTGGAAGATGGGAGGGATCAGCAAAGAAACCTACCTTATGGAGGTAAGAGGGTGTCGGGATGCGGTTAGAAAGGCCAAAAGCCAAGTGGAGATAGATCTCGCGAAGGGAATTAAAAACAATAGTAAAAGGTTTTTTAGCCATATAAATAGGAAGAAATCCAAGAAAGAAGAAGTGGGACCGCTTAAGAATGGAGACGGGGTGGAGATTAAAGATCATCTAGGCATGGCACAATATCTGAACGAATATTTTGCCTCGGTATTTAATGAGGCTACTGAAGGGCTTGGGAATAGTGGCGGCGTGAATGATGGGAATGAAGGAGGGGGGGTAGACATTACGGTATCCGAGGTACGAGCCAAACTTGAAAAGCTTAACGGCAGTAAATCGGGCGGTCCGGATGACCTTCATCCGAGAATATTAAAAGAATTGGCGAGTGAAATTGCGAGCCCGTTAGCGAAAATTTTTAATGAATCCCTAAACTCGGGGGTTGTACCGCTGGACTGGAGATTAGCTAATGTAGTTCCTATATTCAAGAAGGGGAAAAAAAGTGACCCGGGTAACTACAGGCCTGTTAGTTTAACGTCTGTAGTGTGCAAAGTCATGGAAAAAATATTGAAGGAGAGAGTACTTACGGACCTTGAGGTCGATGGCGTCTGGGACAAATTACAACATGGTTTTACGAAAGGTAGATCGTGCCAAACCAACCTGATCTCCTTCTTTGAGAAAGTAACAGATTTTTTAGATAAGGGCAATGCGGTGGATCTGATATATCTTGATTTCAGTAAGGCGTTTGATACGGTACCGCATGAAGAATTACTGCGTAAATTGGAAAGGATGGGGATCGAAATGAAATTCCGGAGGTGGATAAAGAACTGGTTAAAGGGGAGACTGCAGAGGGTCGCACTGAAAGGGGAGCTGTCGGGTTGGAGGGAGGTTACCAGTGGGGTTCCTCAGGGTTCGGTTTTGGGTCCGATGTTATTCAATCTATTCGTCGCTGACCTCGGAACCGAAAGTAGGAGTGGGCTGATAAAGTTTGCGGATGACACGAAGTTGGGAGGTATTGCCAATTCGGAGAAGGATAGGGATATCCTCCAGGGGGATTTGGATGACCTGGTAAACTGGAGTATTAGTAATAGGATGAAATTTAATAGTGAGAAGTGTAAGGTTATGCATCTAGGGATGACTAATAAGAATTATAGTTATAGGCTGGGGACGCACCTGTTGGAAGTAACGGACGAGGAGAAGGACCTCGGAGTCCTGGTCGATCGCAAGATGACTATGAGTCGGCAATGTGATGTGGCCGTCAAAAAGGCTAATGCGGTCTTGGGTTGCGTTAGGCGAGGTATTTCTAGTAGAGATAAGGAGGTGCTAGTCCCGTTATACAAGGCGCTGGTGAGACCTCATTTGGAGTACTGTGTGCAGTTCTGGTCTCCCATGTTTAAGAAGGATGAACTTAAACTGGAAAGGGTACAGAGAAGGGCCACTAGGATGATTCGAGGAATGGAAAGCCTGTCGTATGAAAGGCGACTTGAGGAGCTCGGATTGTTTTCCTTAACCAAAAGAAGGTTGAGGGGAGATATGATTGCTCTCTTTAAATATATCAGAGGGATCAATATCAGGGAGGGAGAGGAATTATTTCGGCTCAGTGCTAATGTGGATACGAGAACAAATGGATATAAATTGGCAGTTGGGAAGTTTAGGCTTGAAATTAGGCGAAGGTTTCTAACCGTCAGAGGAGTGAAATACTGGAATGGCCTGCCGAGGGACATAATGGGGGCGAAAGACCTCTCCGGCTTTAAGACTAAGTTTGATAAGTTCATGGAGGGAATGGTTTGATAGGATAACTTGATTTACTCAATAGGTCAATAATGTGCCACCGCTGGTAGTTAGTACCGATGATAAATGTTGGGATATTGAAAGTCTTTTTCCTGAGTGTCTGGCTGGAGAGTCTTGCCCGCATGCTCGGGGTTCAGCTGATCGCCATATTTGGGGTCAGGAAGGAATTTTCCTCCAGGGTAGATTGGCAGAGGCCCTGGAGGTTTTTCACCTTCCTCCGCAGCATGGGGCAGGGGTCGCTTGCTAGAGGATTACCTGCTGCTTGAAGTCGTCAAATCATGATTTAGGGACTTCAACAGCTGAGTCAAGGGTGAGAGTTATTTCAGGGGTGGGTGGGTCAACTCTTGTGGCCTGCATCATGCAGGAGGTCAGACTAGATGATCATAATGGTCCCTTCTGATCTTAAGTTCTATGATTCTATGATTCTAGGACATCTGGTCACCCTAGGAAGCTCCTGGGGGATAGAAACGGTCGGAGTGGCAAACGCAGCCGCAGGCGCCGATCTCGTGTCCAAAGGGAAATGCGGGGAGTGCGTGTGCCCAGCCCCACGGGCGAGCCCAGCCGTTTACAGCCTGCGGGGTCATCAGCGCCTGGCGTGTGCCCCACAGCTCAGTCTGGGAACCTTACGCTGAGCTCGGGGAAAGGAGCAGAGAGCGGCTCTGTCCCTGAGTGCCGCAGCGAGTCCGTAGCCACGCCAGGACTGGCTGTGCCGCTCTGTGCCGTCGTGGGAGCCCAGCCGGCCCCAGAGCTCGGGCTGGCCATGTGAAAAGAGCCCAGTGGGTAAGACTGGCTCCCGCAGTGACCTCCGCTCTGCCCCCCCACCGGTGTAATCACTGGGCGCTGACCGCACCGCACACTGCAGGTCCCCCGGGCAGCAAGCAGCCCTGACCCCTTGTGACGAAGTGGGACTGTTCTTAATGTTTCCTCTGAATACTGGGTGGGTGCCTCAGTTTCTGACTGACCCTCTGTCACCTAGCAACTAATGGCCAGGCCGGTCCCCCCTGCAAGGGGATGCTAAAGGTGTGGGAGAACAAAGAGGTCAGGTGACCTCCTGGCCCGGGAAAGAGACAAAGCCCAGAGGAGGAGGGGCTGGAGGGGGTTTCAGTTTGGAGCTGGCTGGGGACGAGGAGTGAGGGCAGACGGGGGTGTCTGGCTCACTGCCCCCCAGGATGGACCCAGCTGAGGGGTCCTGTTCTCTGGACCGACAAGCTCTGTTTTAGACCGTGTTCCTGTCATCTAATAAACCTCTGTTTTACTGGCTGGCTGAGAGTCACGTCTGACTGCGAAGTGGGCGTGCAGGACCCTCTGGCTTCCCCAGGACCCCGCCTGGGCGGACTCGCTGTGGGAAGCGCACGGAGGGGCATATGCTGAATGCTCCCAGGAGAGACCCAGGAGGTGAAGCCGTGTGAGCTTCTTGCCCCGAAGACAGTCTGCTCCGAGGGAGAGGAGGCTCCCCAAAGTCCTGACTGGCTTTGTGGGGAGCAGTTCCAGAGCATCGCCCGGGGACTCCGTGGCACCCTCCAAAGCCAGTCTCAGCTCCCCGCTCAGGCTGCTTTTCTCCAGACTAAACGTGCCCAGGTTTTAACCCTTCCTCGCAGGGCAGGTTCTCCAAACCTTTGACCTTTTTGTTGCTCTCTTCTGGCCTCTCCCATTTGTCCCCATCTTTCCACATGGGCCGAACAGAAGAACGGCCAGACTGGGTCAGAGCAAAGGTCCATCTAGCCCAGTATCCCGTCTGCCGACAGTGGCTGGTGCCAGGTGCCCCAGAGGGAGTGAACAGAACAGGGAATCACCAAGTGATCTAACACATTTTGGCCTCTGCCAATCAGTAACGATGGCCATGCCCAGGACATGCCAGCGCTCCTGTCACCCACCGTGCCCAGTGCAGGGGAGGGGGCAGTACTGCCCGGGGGGGGACGGGGGGGGTCCTTCCTCCTGTCTCCCGGCCGGCGGCGCCCAGCCCCAGGACACACAGAGAGTTGCTGAAGGGTTTTATTGGCAGGGATACAGGGGAAAGCGGCGCTGGGAGCTCTCACGGGGTCAGCAGCAGAGCGGCGAGAGCTTTTAGCAGCTCCAGCCTGGGGGTCCACTCGGCTGGGGGTCAGCAGCAAAGCAGGTGCATCTCCTGCAGGCTGTCACGGGCCGGGCCAGGCCAGCACCCAACTGAGCCCAGAAACCCCGGCCCCTAAGGCAGACACCAAGGTCTCCTGCCCCTCGCCAAGCAGATGTAGGAGGTGCCCCTTCTCCATGAGGAGTTCCAGGTCTCCCCGGGGCACTAGATGAGGCCCCTGGCAGTGTCCACAGTTTCTCCGCAGGGCCTGGCCAGTGCCCGGCTCTGTGATAACGCCATGCACCCAGCTTCCCGCCAGGGGCCCTGGCCGCACCCATGCTGGGAAGGCACTTGCTGGGGCTCACGAGCACCGACCAGCATCTTCGGCAGAGGGGCGAACCCTGGAGCCCCTGGGATTCCTGCTGGGAGAGGCTGGGATGTGGGACTGTGGCGGCTGGGTGCTCCTGCAGAGCCAGCACCTCCCCTGGGAGAGTCGGGGACTGGAGCAGCCGAGCTGCCCTGCCCGCTGCAGCAGCAACGCCTTGGCCAAGGTGCCACCCCGCTGGGACCCCGGGGCTCTGCTGGGTGAGGCGTTGTGGGGCTGGGGAGGGGGACGTTGGCTGCTCAGCCGGGCACAGGCCTAGCAGCAGCTCTTGGAGAGCGGGAGCGGCAGGCTGGGCCAAGGGGGGATCTCAGGCCCTTCTCCCGGCTGGAGGGGCTGGGTCGGATCCCTAGGGTGGGGTCGCTCCGTGCGGCTTGATGGGCGTCAGGGCTGGTTTAGCCCAGCCGAGGGGCCGCACAGTGGGGAGTGGGGGGCAGGGACTCCCGAGGGGTCCCGGCCGGAGCTGTAACAGCAGGCAGGACAGCGGGGCAGGTGCAGAGCGATACCCGGGCGGTGCCAGGGGCGGGGAGCGAGGAGGCTTGGCAGAAGGCAGGAAGCTGCTGTCCATCGGGGCTCCGTGGCAGCTCCAGCGTGGGACCCTGCCCCTCACATCCCTGGGGAGACACAAGCCCGGGCGACCCGTCAGCGCCAGGCCCGGCCCGCGGCTGTCAGCCCAGCCCAGCCCCGCTTTACATCCTTGCTCCGCTGCCCCCTGCTGGTGCCCGCAGGACATGCGACCTGCTGCTCCCGCCACGGTCCTGTCACATGACACAGGCAGCGCCACGTCGCCCCCTACCCCCGCAGCAGCCAAGATGGCTGCGTCTCCCCCAGCATCCCCCCTAGAGCGGGCTGCCCCGGGGGCAGGGGAGGGGTTATCCCCTCCCCCCAGCTGCTGAGCAAACCCTGCCCCGGCTGCAGGCTCAGTTGCAATCCGGGGGGGCGGGGGAATTGGACGCACAAGCCGGGTGATCCCCAGGATGGGGGGCACTGGCCGTGCCGTAGCACGGGCTGCAGCGTCTGCCCCGGCCACTGCTCAGAAACCCTTGGCTTCGGGCTCACGAGCGAGCGCAGGGCCTGGCCCCTCCCTGTGCCTGGCCAGGGGGTTCACCCCCCCCCCTTCTCCTGGTACCTTGAGATGCCAGGGCCTCCTCCGAGTCGGTGTCGTGGTCCACACCTGGAAACGATGGGAAACGCCCAGGGTTAGCGCAGGCCCCGGGGGCCGTCCCAACACCACCCGGAGCACGTGCCACAAGTGCCCTGACCCGAGCCAGGCGGGCCGGAGCCAGCAGCCTGGGGCACTCGCTCAGGACTGACAGGATCCCTCCCCTCTCCCCAGGGCTCCCCTGACGGGACCAGGGTCCCCCCTCCTTGCCCCTCGGGATTCCCCCTGCCGGGGCCCGGCTGTCTCCTACTCTCCTGGCTGCTGGAGCAAACCTGCCCTGGTGGTTGTGCCCAGCCCCAGGGGACCTGCCCGGAGCAGCTCAAGGGCCACTTAGCGATTTGTTTCGGAGCGTGCGGGGGGAGCGTCTGGCTGTGGGGCGGGCTCTGCACAGCAGCTCAGCCAGGCCGGGGGGGCTTCGCGGGAGGGGCTCTTACTCTCTTGCGACTCGTTGGACTGAGCAGGCGCGTCCCCCGCGGGACCTGAAAGGAGGGACAGAAAAGCAGCACGTCAGAGCTGGCCTGGCCAGGAACCCTGGGCCTCTCCCATGCTGAGCCCACAGCCCAGCCCCCCGCCTCCCCCTGCTGGGAGGGAATCGGGGTGGGGGCTTGTGGGGCACCACCTGCGCTGCCAGCGCTGGCCGTTGGGGCAGCCCGCCGGGCAGTGGCCAGCACCTGATGCTTCCCCATAATGCCCTTGGCCCATTGGGCGTTGCCAGGGCCAGGGTGCTCTGGGCCACCCCCTAGCAGCCGGGGGGCGTGTGGGGGGGGGGGCGTTACCGCTTTGGGCGTCCCCAGCCAGGGGGTCCAGGTTAAAGGTGCCGCTGTTGAGGGCGTCGAGGCTGGCGGAGTCTCTGTCCAGGCTGCCTGGGTGCGTGTCGTCGGTGAGCGACCGCTCGGCTCCCCCGAGGCTCACCGGGGTCACCCCTGCGAGGGCGGAGAGGTGAGGGCAGCGCTCGGCGGGCAGGGGAACGGGGAAAACCCAGAGGAAGCTCCCCGGGGAACATCTGTCACGGTGCGGGGAGGGGATGGAGACGGGAGGTTACCCCCATGGCTGGGACCTACCTGTCACCAGTGACACAGTCTCTATGGAGCCCCGGGGCACCCAGACCCGCAGCTTCTGCTCAGGAGGGACAGAGGTGGGGGCTGCGGGTCGGGACTGAGGGGCACCGGCAGAGCTGGGGGGGGAGGAGGGGAGCTTGGGGTTTGGACAGGAGGGGGCTGCGGGTCAGGACTGAGGGGCACCGGCAGAGCTGGGGGGGAGGAGGGGAGCTCGGGGTTTGGACAGGAGGGGGCTGCGGGTCGGGACTGAGGGGCACCGGCAGAGCTGGGGGGAATGCAGGGGGCTGTGGGTCACAAGGGCAAAGCATTTTCCCCATTTCGGGGCTTGGGGACGCTGAGGCCGGCAGGGTTCCCACCTCGGTTCCTGAGGGTGGACGTGTGAAGACAGACAAGCCAAGCCCAGAACCCCCCGTCGCAGTCCCCAGCCCCCCGATGCTGGGGGTAGGAGCTTGGCTTCAGTCACCCACATTTGACCTTTTTGGTTTAAATTACTTGCCCAAGGCGGCGTCATGAACCAGTGGCAGAGCTGAGAAAAGACCCCTGGTGTCCTGACCCCCCAGCCCCACCCCTGCTCCAACCCCAGCCCCACTCCCCTCCCGGGGGTAGGAGTAGAACCCTGAGTCCAGTCCCCGCGTCCCGCCCGGAGCTGGGAACAGAGCCCGCGTCTCTGCGTCCCCAGGCCCTACCTCTCGTGAGCTGCTCCGGGGGGCTGGTGAGCTCACCTGCAATGGGGAGAGATGGGAGGGATGAGGGGGGCCCTCTGCAGAGCCCGGGCTGCGGACGGCTCCTTCTCTGACCCTGCTGCCCATGAGGCCCCTGCAGCAGCTGGTGCTGGATGTGCCTGGCACCTCCGTGGGGCAGACCCCAAAAGGGGCTCAGGGAGAGAGCCCCAGAGCAGGGGCTGGAGAGGCCTGTGGGGCAGGGTCTCAGCAGGAAGAGCCCGCCCACTCTGAGCCCTCAGGGGGCCGCTTGGAGCCTTGGGGCAAGTGAGATAAATGCCAAGGGGGCCCTGCCGGGCACCCCACTGCTCCCCACTGGGCCGCTGCTGTGAGCCCCGGCAGGCCAGGGAGCCCGGGGCTCAGAGCTGCTCTGTGCCAGCCTGCAGCGCTGGGTCCGGCGCCGGGATCGGGAAGCCGGGCCAGGTGCCCATTGCCAGGACAGGGCCCGGCTCCCAGCAGGCCTGGGCTGAGCTGCGGGGGCACTGGAGGCTGGGGAGCTGGGCACACGCACCCCAGGGCCCCCTCGAAACAGCCCG
>QXTE01000351.1:182305-206005 GCA_003942145.1 Platysternon megacephalum | reverse complement strand
CCACCCCCAGGCCCCCGGCAGGGGGAGGGGGCAGAGACCTGGGGGAGGGGGAGGGGAGCGTCCAGCCTGAGCAGGGAGAACCCGGAATTTAATAAGGAATCAGCATTTTAACTAGTGCAGAGCCCTTCCCCCCCCACACCCTCCTGGCCAGCTCCTCGGCACCCTCCCCCCACAGTGCCAGCTCCTCGGCCCCCCTCCCCGCAGCCAGTCGGTCACCCCCACCCCCCCCGACCATTCCCACACCTGCCTGTTTGGCCACCCCAAGCCCCAGCACTTTAGACTCTGGCAGGTGCAGGGTCCTGCTGCCATCACACACACACCCCCCACGCTGCCCCCCCCCTTCCAGGCACCGCTTAGGCCCAAATGGAAAACCTGCCAGATCCCAGCCTGTCCTGGAGCCCACGTCCTGCTCCCCGCACGCTGCCCTTGCCCCGTTTTGGCCCCTCGCGCTGCTTTCGGCGCAAGAACCTTCTCCTCTGCAGCTCCTCCCACACTGAGCCACTCGCGTCTCCCCAGCGAGGCGAGCAGGGAGCTCGAGGCCTGGCCCCTGCCGTTCCCATGCCGCCCCAGGGCAGGAGGCTGGTGCTTCTCCCATGTGGCTGGCACTCGGGCTGTTCAGATGCCCGAGCGCCCCGAGGCTGCCTGGGCTGCCCCCTGCCCCCATCAGCTCCTCACCCCGCTCGGGGCAGAGGCTGGCAGTGACCGTGGGAGACTCCATCGTGCCTGCCCCAGCAACGTGCCAGCTGGGCAGGGGATCGGGTCCCAGGGCAGAGGAAGGGGGGAGGCCAAGGAGGCTGCCCCAGGAGGCTGGCCAGACGCCGACTGCCCAGCCTGATCCAGGGCACCCCAAACCCAGCCAGACCCCTGCTCTAGACTAGAGCCATGGGGCAGGAACGGGGCAGAGGCTGCAGGGCCTCCGCTCATCACCAGCTGTGGGGCCGGCAGGAGCCCCCACCCCCCTGTGCAGTGAGGAGCTTCAGGGAATCTGGGAAGCATCGAGGCCTCGGGCTGGGACACGGCAGGACCCTGCCCCGAGCTCCGGCAGATGGGCTGGCTGGCGGCTCCCCTCCATCTCCAGAGCCCGTGGCTGGATGCCCTGCAGCTCCCCGGGGGCCTGCCCGTGACTCACCCGCTCGGCGCCCCTCCAGCACCCTGCCTCCAGCAGGCCGATGCCGCCGCAGGTCCCAGGTGTGCGAAGGGAGGCGTCTCCTGGTGGGAACGACCACCCCTCCCGCCCCCACCCGGACCCTGCTCACAGACCCACTCAGGCCTGGCAAACTGAGCTCCAGCAGCAGGGAGTTCCACAGGCAAATCCATGCTGTGGGGACCGGGCTTTCCCCATGGCCGTTCTCTGCCCACTGCCCCCGAGCAACCCCTTGTTCCCAAGCTGCACCGCGGGGGGCAGAGACCAGCCTCATGCCGCTCCCTGCGGCCGCTGACCAGCCTTGCTGCCCCCCACACAAACACACACACCGCCCCAGGCAGCAATTCCTTTGGGAGCTGGAAACGGGCAAAGGCTGGTGATAAGCTCTGGCCCCGCGGGGACCCTCGTGTGTCCTGGCCACACTGGGAGTGTGTGTGTGGGGGGGTCTGATCCTGCCCGCCCCCCGGGGCTGGTGTCAGGCGAGGCCAGGATGGCAGGCATGCCAGGGTGACGCGGTGTCGCTGTCCAGGGGGCGATTACAGGTGGGACCCCGGGGCACCCCACAGCACCCGCCCCCCTGCACTGCCCCCCAGCTCTCCACGGCCCTGGCGCAGCCACTCACCTGCAAAGCGGCTGCATGTTTCCCCGCGGCGTGGCGGTGGGCTGGTGCGGGACCCTTGGGGATCACAGGAGGATCTGCAGCAGCCCCGGACACTGACACCCCCCAACCTGCATGGAAGGCGACAGACGGGCCATTATAAGGGCCCGGTGCTGGGAGGAGCCAGCTGGCGGCCGGCCAGCCAATCCCTGCCTGGCAGTGTTACATTGCAGCCCCCGGGGGGGCATCACCTGAGCTGCTGCTTCTCCCCTCCCCAGCCAGCCTGTGCCCAGGGGCGCAGGGATGGGCAGGGCTGTGCCCAGAGCCTTGCAGAGGGCACAGGACGGCACTTCCGGGGCTCGCCGCCCTGTCCCCCTGGGCTCTGAGACACCCCGAGGGGCTGCTCTCCTGCCTGGCCTGGCGCTGCCGGGGATGCCCTGAGCCGGGTGCCAGACACTGCCGGGACGTCCTGCAGGCACGGAGGGGTTCAAGAAGGGGGTGGGGGGCTCAGCGCCAGGCCTCAGGCAGCTGGCATCAGAACAGGGGCCCGGCCAGTGCCCCCGTCAGGCGGGCACCACAGACCTTTCCGCCGGGCTCCTTTTGCCTGGATTGGGCCGGGGGGGCTCAGGTTTCCCAGGGTGCAGTGGGACATTCAATAGCGGCTACGCTAAGGGGATGGGGGGGTGTGGAATTAAAAATCCCTCCCCCTCCCCCATGAGGAGAAGGGCTCAGAGCCCGGCACCAGGGGTGCTCCTCGGAGAGCTACGTCTCTGCCCCATGGTCTGACCCCCCCGGGGCTATTCCCCAGGGAGGGGTTCCTGGAGCAGGCGTGGGGCACTGGTGCACAAGGCAGGGGGAGACCCCCCCCCACCCCCCAGCTGAGGTGATAGCCCATTCGTGGCTCCCTGATCAGTGGCTGGCTTTGATCACTCCTTGCCCCCCACGGCACAGCCCGCAAGGGAGCAACGGCCCATGAATGCCAAGGGGCCGGGGCAGCCGAGGGGCTGGTGTCTGAGGGCAGCTGCCCAGCCCCTGCCCCTTGGTCTGACCCATTCCTGCCTCAGGGCCCTTCCCCTCTCCTCCCCTGTCTGGGGTCTCTCACACTGCCTGAGCTGGCGGGGGCTGGACACAGGGCGGGCTGCCACGTGCCCTGCCAGGGGACTCCCCGTCCTCTCCCCGCAGCATGCTCAGAGCAGTGCCCGGAGCCCCCCTGCGCCCGGCCTCGGCACAGGGCCAGGGTGGTGCCGGGGTCACAGCGGGGGGCTGGGCGCAGCAGAGACAAAGGCTAACCCTGGGCGCAGCAAATACCCCCCCCCCGTTCCAAAAGGAAAGCCAGGGCAAGGGGGGGTCAGAGAGAGGCCTGTAGGGGATCACTGGGGCGATGAGATAGCAGCACTGCCGGGGTGGGAACGGGTGCCCTGGAGGGGAAGGGTCCTACGGCCTGGTGCCTACGCTCTAGGCCATCCCCCCGGGTACTGACACAGACGGGGCGCCCGCCTTGGCTTCCCCAGCACCCGGCGCAGCGCGACTGGCAGAGCCTGGGACGGCCACAGGAAGCCAGGCGCGGGCGTCGGGGAGCTGGCCAGAGCGATGGCAGCGGCCTGGGCTCTCCAGCCTCCCCACTGCCGGCCCTTGTGAGCGGAAGGTGCTGCGGGAGGAACAAAGGCTCCTTCATGGCTGGGCAGCAGCTCAATGGGCCATTGTTCCCCGGCAGCCCCTGGATTAGAGGGTCCCAGCAGGGAGTGACTCAGGGGGTTGGGCCGGGGCCCTCTGGAGATCGCAGCCCCTTTCATAGCACCTGGCCTCTGTGAGCCCTTTGTTCCTCTAGGGCTGGCCCTGTTCCAGGCCCCCCACGGCCCCTCCCTGCGCTGGGCTGGGCTGGGTACGACGCTGCCGAGGACACCCCAGGTCGGGCCTGTGCTCAGCCAGCGTGCCAGGCTCCGTTCCATCCCCCCCTTTCCCAGCCCCCCAGGCGTGCCCTCTGTTCTGCCCCCCACCCCTGCCACTAGCCTCAGGTCCCTCCAGCTGCCCCCCAGCCAGCGTGCCAGGCTCTGTTCCATCCCCCCCTTTCCCCGCCCCCCAGGCGTGGCCTCTGTTCTGCCCCCCAGCCCTGCGACTAGCCTCAGGTCCCTCCAGCTGCCCCCCAGCCAGCGAGCCTGGCAGTGGGGCCCGTAGCTCAGCAAATCCAGGCTCTGGCAAGGCGAGGTACAGAGCCATCACTGAGCACCCCAGGCCCCTCCTGACTAACCCGGAGCTGCTGACACCCCTGGGAGAGGCAGGGCCCAACCCCGCTAGGGTCCAAACCTGACCCAGAAACGTCTCTTGGAACTGGCCTGGCAGCCAGGCAGCCCCCCCGGTGCAGCTGGGATGCCTCGTGCCAGGACCTGCCCCTCCACACACAGCTGCTGAGCGCTGGCCAGGGCGGTGATTGGCTGGGCCGGCCCCGTGGAGCGGGCCCAGCAGACCCGACCTCCAGGTGACAAGGGCGCGTATTGCCGGGGTGAAGTCTGAGCCCGGCAGAGACGCCTGCGCCCGCCTCGCCAAGCACAGACAGTGACAAGGGCACTTGGCGACCTCTGGTACCTGGGAACCGCAGAGCAGCTGGGACTCCAGTGAGCTCCCCCGGCTGCAAACCCCAGGGCCAAGCGCTGGCCACACCCCATGGATGGGGGCTGGGCTAGTTTCTGCCACCTCCCTCCTTGTCGCTCTCTTGTCGGGGCCGCGTCTCGGCCAGGTGGCCTGGCTCTGCAGGACACGGGCACATCCTGTGCCCCAACCAGGCTGAAGGCAGCTGACTGACTAGGGGCTCCGTGGACCAGCACCCAGCTCTGCGGCGCCTGGGAAAGCCGCGTTCCTGCATCGCCACACAGAGCCCAGAGCAGTGTGCAGACTAGGCACCGCAGGAAGTACCGCCCAGAGAGTGACAGCGGCCTTCTGATTGGCCCATGCTCCCTATTTAACCCTGCAGGGTCCCCCAGGAAGTTGTCTGGACAATCCGGCCTGCGATGATTCCAGCCCTCACCTCTCCGACCCCAGCCTGACGCAGACTCTGACACCCGCCTATCATCACTCTCATCTCTGCTCAGCCCAGCTGTGACTGCTAGGCCAGACTGCCTACGCCCCCTACAGTTTGCCCAGACCTCTCCGCAGAAGCCCCTTAGGAGGGATATGGAAGGGGCAGCTCTGCCAGCACCCACTGGACCCCGCGGGGCACCAGATCTGCAGGAGCGGGTCGTGCAAGTCCATGTGCTGCAGTCCCACGTGGCCCAGCTCCTGACAGAAAATCAGACACTCTGCAAGCGGCGAGCATGGTCCCAGGAAGAGGACGCCAGGCTCGGGTTGGGCCACTGCCCTCTGAGCAGGCCCCGCAGGACCACTACCCGAACACTTTGATGGGGACCACCAGAAGTTCAGGAGGTTCCTGAGTCAACGCCATCTCCTTTTCCTGCTCCTCCCTCCGATGTACCCCACCGACCAGGCCAGCATGGGACTCTGACCAGCATGGCAGCTGGAGAAGTGCCGGAGGATCGCCCGGTGTTCACGGACTGGAACACCTCCCTACGACAGTGTGCCATAATTTTCTGTGACCTTCATCGTGCTCGCTCAGCGGAAACCTCGCTACATCCTGGGCCAGGGCGAGCTGCCCCGTAAGCTGCCCCGTTCCAGCAACTCGCGGCCGATGCTGCGTGGAATGAGGCTGCCCAGATTCGGTGTTGACTTAGTGAAGAGGTAAAGGATGAACTAGGCGGCGTTGAGACCCCAACCCGCCTTTGATTGACCTCTCTCTTCCCATTGACAGCCGGCTCCATTCGCGAAAGGAGAGGAAGGGAAACATGCGACCACCTCGCCCACAACTCATGCCGAAAGCCCCAGAGCCCAGCCAGGAACTGATGCAGGTTGACCTGGGCCACCGACCGACGCTTGCCTCTGAAAGAAAAGGAACGGCAATGGCACAATAACTTAGGCTTTTATTGCAGAGCACCAGGACCTGCCCTCACCTCAGGCCCATCGCAGACCAACCAGCAAGGAATCGGGAAAGGAGCGAATCCAGGCTGGATGGGGGGGGGGCACTATGCTCTGGAGCTACCCCCCAGCCCTCGAGGGAAACCTGATCCAGGACATGCGGGTCTTCCTCATGCTTCCAGGTACAGATACCGTTACATCCCCCTGATTCCCTCACTGGGCCTTGATCGAGTCCGGGGCTGCCAATAATTTAATAGAGGCTGAATCTGCTTGAGCCCTACAAATCCCCCTCTGTTTAAAGCCTACATCAGTTCTCTTAGAGACAATAGATGGGTCATTCCTGTCCTTGGGGGCCAGGGATGCAGGAAACAGGTTTCCTAGAGGCCAGACTCCAGGGGCATCGGGAGATGCTACAGTTCAATGGAGGATTCGTTCTCCAGACTTTCCCTGATTCTCAGCATCAGCTCGCGGGAGCAGCACGACCCTTGCATCTCCTGGCAAGAGAAGAGGATCAGTTTCCCCTCTGAACATTGCTGAAGGCTCTGCCTGAATGCTGCTGGCCCCACCCTCCGGTTCTGGGCTCCTCCAGATGATCAGACGTGACAGCACCTGTAGGGGAATCCCAGACAGAAGTGGTTAGCTCAAGCCCGAGTCTCTGTCTCTCTGAGAAGTATCAGGATTACGTGGACATTTTTGAAAAAAAACCCGCAGACATGCTGCCTCCGCACCAGGACAATGATTGCCCCATCGTCCTGCAATTCAGGGCGAAGGTCCCTTACGGATGGATCTATCCAATGCTCGAGCCAGAACTGGCAGCCCTTCGTGAATACATCCAGGAAAACCTGGCCAAGGGCTTCATTTGATGCTCCCCCTCCCCAGCAGGGGCTCCGATCCCTTTAATTAAGGAAAAGGATGGAATGTTATGCCTCTGTGTAGCCTATCAGGCCCTAAACCCGGTGGCGGTCTGAAACCCATATCCCCCGCCCCTCAATGTGCAGTCTGCCAGACCTTTCACCAAACTGGACCTCAGGGGTTTTACAACCTAGCCTGCATTAGGGCAGCAGATGAATGGAAGTCCACCTTTTGAACTCACTCTGGGCACTTTGACTATTTAGTAATGCCATTCGGTCTGACCAATGCTCCTGCGACCCTTCAACACTTAGTGCACAACGTATTTAGAGACATCCTGGACCAGTGTGTAGTCATCTAGCTTGATGACATACTTGTGTTTTCAGAGAACCCTGAGCAGTATTGTCACGACGTTCATTCCATCCTGGAAAGACTATGGACGCACGGCCTGTATGTGAAACTGGAAAAATATACTTTTGACCAATCCTCCACAGCATTTTTGGGTTATATCCTTTCTCCAGAGGGCGTTAAGATGGACCCCCAGAAGGTGGAGGCTATCTGCAGCTGAGCAGTGCCAAGGTCCCCCCAGGAGTTACAGCACTTCCTGGGCTTTGCAAATTTTTACTGATGGTTCATTCCAGGCTTCTCCGGGCAAATAGCCCCTGGTGCGACCAATCTCCCCTGCAAGGCCGGCAGATTTGTTTGGACACCTGAAGCTCACCATGCCTTGGCCAGCTCATGGCCGCTTTCACCACCACTCCTGTTCTAGCACATCTGGACCTGGTCCAGGCATTCATAGTGGAAACTGATGCATCCAATGTAGCCATTGGAGCCATAGTCTCTCAGAGGTGCGGGATCCCCATCCCCCTACAGTGGGAAAGTACCAGCAAGTTAAGACATTGTCCAGTACCAGGTGACACGGTCACCTGACCCTGCTGTGTCAATGCAGCATCCCAGTAAACGTCTCAGGAAGGAGTGAGATTCGCATTTTCAAAGTTCTATTGTTCTCTTCCTAATGGCCCATCCAGGCTGATGGCCGGCTGTCTGGTGGGTGTTTCCCAAGTACACACACAGTTGTAATTGTTACATAGTCGATGTTCCTAACTTTAGATACAGAAATGACACATGCATACTGTCACGGAGTGTGGGGGAGTCCGNGCTCAGTATCCAAAGAACACCACAAAACATTCTCACTTCGTCACACATACAAACTGGATAATCACATTCAGTAAATCAGAACCTTTCCAATGATACCTCACATGCCCCATCTTCCATAAAACATATCTTAGTTATGCCATATTCATATCATAACAATATTCCTATGAAGAATATGGAGTGTAACGTCACACCCACATTCGAGACGAAGTCCAGGACTCTTGTGACCCGTGCGCATGCACCGAGATACCCCGTGCTAAGTCCCTTGGCATTCTAATATCTGTGGAGACCCCGTCGAGACCCCGTCTAGACCCTGGGCTTCATAGTCAAACTCCCTGTGGTCTTGACCGTTGTAGACTAACTGACCAAAATGGTGCAATTCACCCACTGTGACTGCCTGCCCTCCGCTGAAACAGCGGCTCATTTCCTGGTGCTCCATGTTATCCGTCTTCATGGGCTTCTGGGCTGTATTCCTTGACTTTAGCAAAGCTTTTGACCCGGTCTCCCACAGTATTCTTGCCGGCAAGTTAAAGAAGTATGGGCTGGATGAATGGACTATAAGGTGGATAGAAAGCTGGCTAGATCGTCGGGCTCAACGGGTAGTGATCAATGGCTCCATGTCTAGTTGGCAGCCGGTATCAAGCGGAGTGCCCCAAGGGTCGGTCCTGGGGCCGGTTTTGTTCAATATCTTCATTAATGATCTGGAGGATGGCGTGGACTGCACTCTCAGCAAATTTGCAGATGACACTAAACTGGGAGGAGTGGTAGATACGCTGGAGGGTAGGGATAGGATACAGAGGGACCTAGACAAATTAGAGGATTGGGCCAAAAGAAACCTGATGAGGTTCAACAAGGACAAGTGCAGAGTCCTGCACTTAGGACGGAAGAATCCCATGCACTGTTACAGACTAGGGACCGAGTGGCTAGGCAGCAGTTCTGCAGAAAAGGACCTAGGGGTTACGGTGGACGAGAAGCTGGATATGAGTCAACAGTGTGCCCTTGTTGCCAAGAAGGCTAACGGCATTTTGGGCTGTATAAGTAGGGGCATTGCCAGCAGATCGAGGGACGTGATCGTTCCCCTCTATTCGACATTGGTGAGGCCTCACCTGGAGTACTGTGTCCAGTTTTGGGCCCCACACTACAAGAAGGATGTGGAAAAATTGGAAAGAGTCCAGCGGAGGGCAACAAAAATGATTAGGGGGCTGGAGCACATGACTTATGAGGAGAGGCTGAGGGAACTGGGATTGTTTAGTCTGCAGAAGAGAAGAATGAGGGGGGATTTGATAGCTGCTTTCAACTACCTGAAAGGGGGTTCCAAAGAGGATGGATCTAGACTGTTCACAGTGGTAGCAGATGACAGAACAAGGAGTAATGGTCTCAAGTTGCAGTGAGGGAGGTTTAGATTGGATATTAGGAAAAACTTTTTCCCTAGGAGGGTGGTGAAGCACTGGAATGGGTTACCTAGGGAGGTGGTGGAATCTCCTTCCTTAGAGGTTTTTAAGGTCAGGCTTGACAAAGCCCTGGCTGGGATGATTTAGTTGGGATTCGGTCCTGCTTTGAGCAGGGGGTTGGACTAGAACCTCCTGAGGTCCATTCCAACCCTGATATTCTATGATTCTATGATCCAAAAGGAGGCGCGTGGACCCCTGAGCGTCAGCCATTGCTGGGAGCCCATCAGCGCCGTGCCAGCCTGGAACCAGGCGGGCTGGGACCAGAGATACAGGAGGGCTCCTCATACCATGGGGGTCGTTCTGCCACATTCTTCTCAATGACCCTCCCCATGGGGAGGGGACCCCCAGCCCGGCTCCACGCAGCTTGCCCAGGGGAGCGGACCCCCAGCCGTGGCCGGCTCAGCACCGCTCTCTGGCCAGGGAGCGACTCGTCAGCTCTGGCAGGGCCCACTCTGCTGTGGGAGGCTCCTTGCTGGCCAAGGAGGCCAGCTGGAGGTGGGGCTAAGGCTTGGCAGCCATGCCACCCCCTCACGAGGTGATTGCAAGGGGATCCCCCCCCCCTCCGGAACAACTCTCCCCAGACTGGGGCTACACAGGGGCTGCCGCTGAGCCCTGCGAACGCAGCGGGACGGGGGCTGGGCCTGCTCCTCTGGTCCTGCCCCACTCCCGTTTGATGGGGACAGCAGGCGCTGGGCACCAGCGGCCTTTGGTGCAGGACTGCCCGTGTCATGTGGCTGGGACAATGCGGCCGTTTATTGGGCCATGGCCAGTCAGCTCAGCTTTGTCTGGGCCCCACGGTGCTGAGTACAAGCCACCCCTTGAGCGCTGCACAGGTGGCCTGGCTCCATTCCCAGCCGGCAGAGACTTTACAGCCGGGCAGCTCCAGGATGATGATCTAGGCTGGCCCCCTGCGGATCACAGGCCCGTCACTCCTCCCCGTCTTCCCGTCTCTCTCCGGCGCTGTCTGGTCTCTCCGGCTTAGCACACAGCCATCCACCTGCTGCATTTCGCTTCCGAGTTTCCGCTGCAGCCTGCTGCTGTGTTCGGCCTTGCAGGGGACATTGGCTAGACTGGGGCAAGCACCAGGGCCCGTCTGGCCCGCTGTCCTGTCTCGGAGCGGGGCAGCCACAGGTGCTGCAGGGGAAGGTGTCAGATTGAGAACCCCGTGGAGGACAGACGGGTTAATCGGCCCCACCAGAGTCTCCTTCCAAACCCCGATGTCAGCCGGGAAGCACGAGGTTTGATCTCCCGTCTGAGCTGTGTGTTTGAATGAACTCTGCCCACTCGGGATAGTCTCATTGTCCATGGAAGTAGCCAGTCCCGCTTCGCGTCTCGCCTCCGAGCTCTGCCGTCTGTGTGGGAAACTGCTTCCTTCCGTCGGCTTTGGGTGGCCAGCCTTTTAGTGTCATCGACTGTCCCTTGTCAGTATGGTATAGGCTGTCATCACGGCGCCTCTGGGCAGCTCCTTTGTACGGTAACAATCCCAGACTGCCCCATAGCTATTAGGGGAGCACCTAGAAGCCACAGCCCAGGGGACTAGGTGCTAGGGGCTGTACAAACATAGAATCATAGAACCGTAGGACTGGAAGGGACCTCGAGAGATCGTCTATCCAGTCCCCTGCACTCCTGGCAGGACTGAGTATTATCTAGCCCACCCTTGACAGGTATTTGTCTAACCTGCTCTTAAACATCCCCAATGATGGAGATTCCACAACCTCCCTAGGCAATTTATTCCACCCTGACAGGAAGTTTTTCCTAATGTCCAACCTAACCCTCCCTTGCTGCAATTTAAGCCCATCGCTTCTGGCCCTGTCCTCAGAGGTTAAGAGAACAATTGTTCTCCCTCCTTGTAACAACCGTTTCTGTACGTGAATGCTAGCCCCGCCCCACGGAGCTCAGCGATTAAAATCTTTTCAATCTCTCTCCAGAGGAGAGTGTTTCCAGGGCCATAATCAGTCTCGCTGCCCATCTCTGAGCCCCTCTAGTTCTGTGTGAGACCAGCCCGGAGGACGGCTCCCGGGGAAGGGGGACCCATCGACGTGTAACGGGGTTGGACCATTCTCCAGCCCCTTCCTTAGCACTCGGACATGTTGTTGTTTATTATTAGGGCTGTCAAGCGGTTAAAAAATTAATCGCGATTAATCACTCTGTTAAACAACAGTGGAATAGCATTTATTTTAAATATTTTTGGATGTTTACTGTATTTTCAAATATATTGATTTCAATTACAACACAGAATACAAAATGCACAGTGCTCACTCTATATTTATTTTTGATTACAAATATTTGCACTGTAAAAAACAAAAAAACAAATTATTTTTCTATTCACCTCATACAAGTGCTGCAGCGCAATCTCTTTATCGTGAAAGTGCAACTTACAAATGTAGAATTATGTACCAAAAAAACTGCATTCAAAAATAAAACAATGTAGAACTTTAGAGCATACAAGTCCACTCAGTCCTACTTCTTGGTCAGCCAATCGCTCAGACAAACAAGGTTGGTTACAATTTGCAGGAGATAATGCTGCCTGCTTGTTTACAATGTCACCTGAAAGTGAGAACAGGCGTTCGCATGGCACTGTTGTAGCTGATGTTGCAAGATATTTACGTGCCAGATGTGCTAAAGATTCATATGTCCCTTCATGCTTCAACCACCCTTCCAGAGGACATGCGTCCATGCTGATGACAGGTTCTGCTTGATAACGATCCAAAGCAGTGCGGACTGATGCATGTTCATTTTCATCATCTGAGTCAGATGCCACCAGCTGAAAAGGTTGATTTTCTTTTTTGGTGGTTCAGTTCTGTAGTTTCCACATCAGAGTGTTGTTCTTTTAAGACTTCTGAAAGCATGCTCCACACCTCGTCCCGCTCAGATTTTAGACGGCATTTCAGATTATTAAACCTTGGGTCGAGTGCTGTAGCTATCTTTAGAAATCTCAAATCGGTACCTTCTTGCGTTTTGGCAAATCTGCAGTGAAAGTGTTCTTAAAACAAACATGTGGTGGGTCATCATCTGAGATGGCTATAACATGATATATATGGCAGAATGTGGGTAAAACAGAGCAGGAGACATACAATTCTCCCCGCAAGGAGTGAAGTCACAAATGTAATTGACGCATTATTTTTTTAACGAGCATCATCAGCATGGAAGCATGTCCTCTGGAATGGTGGCCAAAGCATGAAGGGGCATACGAATGTTTAGCTTATCTGGCACGTAAATACCTTCCAACACCAGCTAAAAAACTGCCATGCGAACTTTCAGCAGTATCTCCCGTCAATGTAAACAAACTTGTTTGTCTTAGCAATTGGCAGAATAAGAAGTAGGACTGAGTGGACTTGTAGGCTCTACAGCAGGGGTCGGCAACCCTTTCAGAAGTGGGGTGCCGAGTCTTCATTTATTCACTCTCATTTAAGGTTTCGCGGGCCAGTAATACATTTTAACGTTTTTAGAAGGTCTCTTTCTATAAGTCTATAATATATAACTAAACTATTGTTATATGTAAAGTAAATAAGGTTTTTAAAATGTTTAAGAAGCTTCATTTAAAATGAAATTAAAATGCAGAGCCCCCCGGACCAATGGCCAGGACCCCGGCAGTGTGAGTGCCACTGAAAATCAGCTCGCCGCCTTCAGCACCCGTGCCATAGGTTTCCTATCCCTGGGGAGAGAACAGGCCCCATTGTGCCAGGCGCTGTACAAACGCAGAGTCACAGACAAGCTAATAGGCCAGCCAGACTCACCGGCAGAGTGAACAATGCCAGGGCAGCAAACTGCATGGGAGTGTCTTGATGTGTGGGGGGGGGGGGGGGGGGGGGGATAAGCTAAAGGGGAAGAAGAGGAAGGGGCAGGCAGGGGAGAAGGGGGTCAGTGGGGCAGGTATGGGGTGAAGCTGAGCTGGAGTGACTGAGCGTTGGAGCAAGCAGCTAATCAGCAGTTAAAAGGCTGGGGAGTTCTCTGAACGGCTGAGGGGCCTGACTTCGGCTGTCTCTGGCTGGCTCCTCTCTGCAGAGTTCCCCCAAGGCCACTTGATGTGAGGGTGGCACCACCCGGATCCACCCCTCTGCCCTGTGCCCCAGTGCAGCAGCCCCTGCTCTGGCTGCTGCTTGTCGGCTCTCCTGACCGCGAGCAGGGGTCATGGCGCTGCCCACCCAGGACCCCGTCCTGCTCACAGGACCAGCGTGTTCCTTCCAATGTGCATCACTTTGCCTTTCTCCCTGGCTACCCCTTTCCCAGTGGGGCAGCCCAGGAGCCACAGCTCTCCAAAGGGAGGGAGGGAATCTCCCATCTGCCAGCCCCCCATGAATAAAGCTCTTTGCTCAGCCCCTCAGTGCTGTGTTTGACCCCCCAGGGAGACAATGAATTCAGCCTCAGAGCCTGCTGGCGGGGGGTCAGGATCAATCACTCCATTTTACAGGGGGAAACTGAGGCAGGAGGAGGGGAGCCTGTGCAGGTGCACAAGGGGGAGAGCACAGGCTCCAGCCACACTCGTAGCAGGGGGTGCAAGCACTGCCCTAGCCTCCTGGTAGCCAAAGACAGGGCCACTCCCGCCACCCCAGCCCGTGGCCATGAGCTGCTTGGGGGAGTCAGAGCTCCCAGTCCTGCCTGTGCCTCCCCAGAGGGGGTCAGGCTCAGTCAGCCCCACTCTTCCCAGGCACCGTTGCTGCTTCACAGTCCCTCCCCCTGGGCTCGGAACCACTAATCCGGGGCCACGAGCCCCACCCTCGGTCACGCAGCAACTCGGGGGTAGAGCCGGGGACTGAACCCAGGAGTCCTGGCACCCGGTCAGTGTGCGCCAGCCACGGAGCATCCTTCCACCCACATGGCTGCGTCCCAGAGTGACTCCCCCCCAAATCCCTGCCCAGGGTAGGTGGGGGCTGAGGCTGCAGGTGGGGGCAGCGGGACCCTGGTCTCCCAGTCTCAGCTCTGCTTCGCCACCTCTGGCTGCAGAAGCTACAGCCCCGGCGCCTACCCTGCTGCCCCCCATCGCCCCTGGGAGCTGCCTGCACGACCCCTCCCCTGCCCATGGGGGTGGGGGCTGGCAGGCCCCTGGCCCCATGACTCACAGCCCCAGACTCTCTGCGGGGTGCTGTCCACCATGCAGCACAGCCAGCGTCATCGGGGCCTGGCTCGGAACAGATGAAAGGCAGCCGGGCTTCCCGCCTGGCTCATAAACCTTTCCCGAGCATCAGCTCTCGCCTCTGGCCATGTGCGCAGGGAGCGTGCACGGCCGGGGGCTCGGCACGCCGGGTCACCGCAGGCCTGGCCCACGGGCCTCTGGCTCGCCTCGCACCATGTGCAGCGCCCTGGGAGGGTGCCGGGGGGGCAAATCAACCCTGGGACCGGGATTGGCCGGTGCTGCCCCAACAATCCCAGATGTGCCCTATGGGTGCACCTGTGGCCAAGCCTCACCCAACGCCAGCACCACGTCCCTTCCCAGCGAGCCCAGGAGAGTCCAGCTCCCTCCCCCCGTCTATCGCACAAACAGTACGGGCCGTTCCCAACTCTAGGCAGGGAGTGGTGGGATCTCTGCTTAGAGTAGGGGCTGGGAGTCAGGACTCCTGGGTTCCTGGCTCAGATGGGGGAGGGGAGGGCGGTCTGAGCAGCAGCTGGGAGTCAGGACTCCTGGGTTCTGTTCCCAGCCATGCAGTCGCAGGCAAGTCTCTTCCCTGCTCTTTGCCTCAGTTTCTCCATCTGCAAGATGGGGATAACCCCGACCCAGCACCTCAGCTCTTTCCAAAGGAAGTGGAACAGCTGCTCCTGGGGCCTGGCCTCCCCTCCCGGATCACAGAGCCCTGCCTGTGGGATGGGGCAGGTGTCCCCTTCAAAACAGGGCAACATCAAAACCTCCATCGCTAGCCAGAGCCCTCCATGAGAAGGGCTGCGTGTCTGGCAGCTGCAGAGAGACCCTTGGGTAGCTCACTGCCAGCTTCTGACCTGGCTTGAGCCAGCTCAGGGGCCGCCTGGCTGCCTCGCCCAGCCCCTCCCTGAGCCTGGAGAAGGAGCGTCCCAAGATGGACTCACGGATTAGGACATTGGGACCGGGATAAGAGACTGGCACATGCTTCCCTCTTCCCGGAATTTCTCGCCTGCCCAGCCCAGCCCCTGCGTCTCCCCTCTGCTGGTGCGGCCAGAGCCCCACCCCGTGGGGGGGGGTGGCACCAGTTTAGGGCGCCCAACAGCAGTGCTATGCACCCTCCAGACAGGGTGTGACGAGCCCCGGAGCCAGCTAAACGTGCAGGGGGGATTCAGGAGCCAGCGATTACCTGCCTGAACAGGAGGCTGGCCCGGACCCACCCAGGAACTGGGTTTCCCCATTTCACAGCACGCCCTGGCACCACGCTGGGGCAATGGGTCAGAAATCAAGGGGAGAGCACGTCCTCCCGCCCCACCAGCGCTGCTGCCTGCCGCACGTGGGCTTTCTTGAGAGGTGTCGCAGCCGAGTACAGGGTGGGCCTCGCCCGGCTTGGCCGGGGGGGCTCCCATGGGCTGGCCTGGATCAGTGCCTGAGCGTCACACTAATGTTCTTCCTCCCCGCAGAGGGTCAGGGTGGGCTTGGGTGTCCCAAGGCCTGGGTTCAAGGCCCAGCTCTGCCCTTGTCTCACGGCGTGAGCTGCCCTTGTCTGCCTGGCTTCCCCCTCGGTGCGCCGGGGAGGGGACCGGCTGCAGGCTGCCCTGGGTCGCCAGGGCCCGGCCGAGGGCAGTCAGTCGATACCCCAAGAGCAGGGAGCCTGATTAAAAAGGCAGGTGCAGGTTGACAGCACCTTGGCAAGGTCCCCGCGTGAGATCGGCAGCCCTGCACTTAGCAACATTCCTCCCCCGGGGCCGGGGCCGGCAGAACAAGGGGCTCTTTGCTGCGGGGCCGCAGTCGCTCAATGGGCCATTGTTCCCGGAGCGCTCCATGCGCCTGGATCAAAGGGGAATGACTCAGGAGATTGTGGAGCCGGGTTGGGTTCGAGGGGGCCTCTTGGCCCCGGGCTGAGGCAGAGTAGCACGCCGGCTGGGTCCTGCAGCCCCCCTTCCTGATTCAACCCCGCAGAGCGTCGGGGCTCCCGAGCCAGGCCACCCCCAAGGACTCGTTAGCTCTGAGTCAGAGCACAGCGAGGAACGGCGCGACTCCCCGGTTCCTGAGCCCCCAGAGAGCCGAGCCGGGGAGGTGGCAATGGGGGAATACCGGGGCTATACGAACAGGCATCGTTTGCCATGCCAACGCGCCCAGCACACCCCTCTTTGCCGTGCCCACACAGACACTAGTGAGGGGACCGGCCCTCCCTCCCGGGAGCCAGGCAGGGGGCTGCTGGGACGGCCTGGTAAGTGGGCAGCGTCTTTTGAGGTTGCCGTCTTGTGCTCCAGCATCTCAGCTTGCGTTGAAGATGAGCAGGTGGCCAACCCCTGTGCCGTGCGGCTGGAGCCGCTCTGAGAGGGGAAGCTGCTCCTGGGGGCTGTGAACTCAGCTGCCCAGCGACGGTGGTTTAAGTGGCAGGGTTGTTACCTGGGTCACTGCTGAGTGAAGCATGTGAGGAAGGCGAGGGAGGCTCACATACCTGTAACCGGGGCGACCCCGTCACACGTACCCATGAGCAGGGGGATCCCATCTCACATACCTGTAACCGGAGGGATCCCGTCACACGTACCCGTGAGCGGGGGGATCCCGTCACACGTACCCGTGAGCAGGGGGATCCCGTCACACATACCTGTAACCGGGGCGATCCCGTCACACATACCTGTAACCGGGGCGATCCCATCACACGTACCCGTGAGCGGGGGGATCCCATCACACGTACCTGTAACCGGGGCGATCCCGTCACACGTACCCGTGAGCAGGGGGATCCCGTCACACGTACCCGTGAGCAGGGGGATCCCGTCACACATACCTGTAACCGGGGCGATCCCGTCACACGTACCCATGAGCAGGGGGATCCCGTCACACGTACCCATGAGCAGGGGGATCCCGTCACACGTACCCGTGAGCAGGGGGATCCCGTCACACGTACCCGTGAGCAGGGGGATCCCGTCACACATACCCGTGAGCGGGGGGATCCCATCTCACATACCTGTAACCGGGGCGATCCCATCACACGTACCCGTGAGCAGGGGGATCCTGTCATGGAGCGTGGGGGAGTCCGGGCCCTGTACCCCCGGCTTCCTGCGATTCACCATGACTCTCAGCCAGCCAGTAAAACAGAAAGTTTATTGAGATGACAGGAACCCAGTCCAAAACAGGTCTTGCCGGTACAGACAACAGGGCCCCCTTTAGTTAGGCCCATCTGAGGGCCCCAGGGAGGCCACAGCCCCGCTGGGAAGCCCAAGCCCCGTCAGGCCACCCCTCTCCATTTCCAGTCAGCTCCAAGAACTGAGCCAAAAAAAACCCTCCAGCCCCTCCTCCTCTGCCTTTGTCCCTTTCCCGGGCTAGGAGGTCACCTGACCTCTTTGTCTCCAACACCTTCAGTTGGCACCTTTGCAGAGGAGGGGCCCAGGCCATCAGTTGCCAGGAGACAAAGTGTCAGGCATTTCTGTGCACTGGCCCCTCGCTCTGCAACAACCATACACCCTTATCCCACCACCTAGAGACTTAAGAACTGCATAGGGGAAACTGAGGCACCCACACAGTATTCAGAGGAAACATTAAGAACATTCCCACTTCGTCACAGATCCCGTCACACGTACCCGTGAGCTGGGGGATCCCGTCACACGTACCCGTGAGCAGGGGGATCCTGTCACACANGGGGGGAGGCTGGTCCCGCTGTTGTGGGGAACTTTCCTGGCTCCTGCACTGCCCCGGTGGAATCGGCTGGCGAAAGGCACTGAGTCCTTGCTCCCACTCCCTTCACCCGGAGGCTGCCTGACCTCGAGGACTCTCCCCGGTGGGCTGGATTGGGCCCGATCGGTGCTGCCTGTCCCCACCAACCTCTGCAGAGTGGCTGAGTCTGAATGGGGCTGGGGCCAGACTAGCGCCTGATACCCCAGGTGCCCTCCCCTCCCATAGCCTCCCAGGGCTGGGGGGAGCTGGCGCTGCCTGGCTCAGGGAGGAGAGGACCTGGGTTGGCAGCATCTCCCAGCCGCACTAAAGTCCCTGCAAGACAGTGGCGCTGAGCGGTGACACTAACCCTACCTGTGTCACCATCCCAGCCCCTTCCGCCAACTTGCCAAACTCAGATCCATTTGGCTCTAGAGACGGGCTCACCTCAGCCTGGGCCTTGTGCGGTCCTGAGCTGGGGGAAGCTGACGGTTCAGTGTTCGTCCAACAAATTAAGCGCAAATCAACGGTGGGGCAAAAATATCCAGCGGTAATGAAACGGTGTGCCCAGGGAGAAAGACAGGCACGTGGCAATCCCCGAAAACCTCTGCCTTTTCCTCATGCTCCCAGTGACCAGCAGTACAGGAGAAAGACGCGATTAAAACAGCTGTGTGACGCGTCACTGGAATACGCGGGCTCTCCTGTTTGAAAGAGACCGGTGCAGTCTCCGCATTATGACGCTGTAACTGCCATGTTTAACAGCGAGCCCTGAGGCCGTGTCCTGTAGAAAGGCGGAGTGGAGACAAGAGGACACTATCTAGGCAGTGCACGTAAGACTTCCGTTTAGTTTACGAATTGGTTACAATTTAAAATAACTCTGTTCTTGCTGGTTTGGTGACACTGCTGGCTTTGTGCTTCTAAGTACATTTACCGCAGATTCATGCAGAATCTATTTTTTGTCTACTTAAAACATGGTCAGTAGATGTACAGGAGCCTCTAGTTAATGTATTCGGCGGCTAATTGGTTTAACTCATTCACAATAGAAATCAGTTGCCGTGACGATCATTGCCCATCCACCATAAATTGAGGCCCACCCAAATTTCCATCCCTCGCTACGCCACTGCACAGACCTGGGCCACCCTGAATCCTGTCCCCTAGACATGGACTGACTCCCTTCCCTGCACAGATGTCAACCTTCCACCCACCCGCTCAGGCTGTGCGCTGATCCCAGCCGAGCCACGGGGCTGCCCCGCTGGGTCTGCGGAGAATCCGGCCCGAGTTAGCTAAGCCCAGCCAGAGCCCCGCTCCTGTCGCTCAGGCTCTTCGGTCTCAGTCCTGCAGTTGTGCTGCCCTCTGCGGTCTGTACATTGCACTGCACATTTCAAAGGCTGGCTGGCAGGCAATGCAAGGGACTGGATTGGCACGGCAAGCTCTAAGATCTTGCTGGTCTTAAACGCAAAAAAGAAGCTTACAAGAAGTGGAAGATTGGACAAATGACCAGGGAGGAGTATAAAAATATTGCTCAGGCATGCAGGAGTGAAATCAGGAAGGCCAAATCACACATGGAGTTGCAGCTAGCAAGAGATGTTAAGAGTAACAAGAAGGGTTTCTTCAGGTATGTTAGCAACAAGAAGAAAGTCAAGGAAAGTGTGGGCCCCTTACTGAATGAGGGAGGCAACCTAGTGACCGAGGATGTGGAAAAAGCTAATGTACTCAATGCTTTTTTTGCCTCTGTCTTCACGAACAAGGTCAGCTCCCAGACTGCTGCACTGGGCAGCACAGTATGGGGAGAAGGTGACCAGCCCTCTGTGGAGAAAGAAGTGGTTCGGGACTATTTAGAAAAACTGGACGAGCACAAGTCCATGGGGCCGGATGCGCTGCATCCGAGGGTGCTAAAGGAGTTGGCGGATGTGATTGCAGAGCCATTGGCCATTATCTTTGAAAACTCATGGCGATCGGGGGAGGTCCCGGATGACTGGAAAAAGGCTAATGTAGTGCCCATCTTTAAAAAAGGGAAGAAGGAGGATCCGGGGAACTACAGGCCAGTCAGCCTCACCTCAGTCCCTGGAAAAATCATGGAGCAGGTCCTCAAGGAATCAATTCTGAAGCACTTAGAGGAGAGGAAAGTGATCAGGAACAGTCAGCATGGATTCACCAAGGGCAAGTCATGCCTGACTAACCTAATTGCCTTCTATGAGGAGATAACTGGGTCTGTGGATGAGGGGAAAGCAGTGGATGTGTTATTCCTTGACTTTAGCAAAGCTTTTGATACGGTCTCCCACAGTATTCTTGCCGGCAAGTTAAAGAAGTATGGGCTGGATGAATGGACTATAAGGTGGATAGAAAGCTGGCTAGATCGTCGGGCTCAACGGGTAGTGATCAACGGCTCCATGTCTAGTTGGCAGCCGGTTTCAAGCGGAGTGCCCCAAGGGTCGGTCCTGGGGCCGGTTTTGTTCAATATCTTCATTAATGATCTGGAGGATGGCGTGGACTGCACTCTCAGCAAATTTGCAGATGACACTAAACTGGGAGGAGTGGTAGATACGCTGGAGGGTAGGGATAGGATACAGAGGGACCTAGACAAATTAGAGGATTGGGCCAAAAGAAACCTGATGAGGTTCAACAAGGACAAGTGCAGAGTCCTGCACTTAGGACGGAAGAATCCCATGCACTGTTACAGACTAGGGACCGAGTGGCTAGGCAGCAGTTCTGCAGAAAAGGACCTAGGGGTTACAGTGGATGAGAAGCTGGATATGAGTCGACAGTGTGCCCTTGTTGCCAAGAAGGCTAATGGCATTTTGGGCTGTATAAGTAGGGGCATTGCCAGCAGATCGAGGGACGTGATCGTTCCCCTCTATTCGACATTGGTGAGGCCTCATCTGGAGTACTGTGTCCAGTTTTGGGCCCCACACTACAAGAAGGATGTGGAAAAATCAGAAAGAGTCCAGCAGAGGGCCACAAAAATGATTAGGGGGCTGGAGCACATGAGTTATGAGGAGAGGCTGAGGGAACTGGAGTTATTTAGTCTGCAGAAGAGAAGAATGAGGGGGGATTTGATAGCTGCTTTCAACTACCTGAAAGGGGTTTCCAAAGAGGATGGATCTAGACTGTTCTCAGTGGTACCAGATGACAGAACAAGGAGTAATGGTCTCAAGTTGCAGTGGGGAAGGTTTAGGTTGGATATTAGGAAAAACTATTTCACTAGGAGGATGGTGAAGCACTGGAATGGGTTCCCTAGGGAGGTGGTGGAATCTCCTTCCTTAGAGGTTTTTAAGGTCAGGCTTGACAAAGCCCTGGCTGTGATGATTTAGTTGGGGATTGGTCCTGCTTTGAGCAGGGGGTTGGACTAGATGATCTCCTAAGGTCCCTTCCAACGCTAATATTCTATGATTCTATACGTAAGAACGGCCAGACTGGGTCAGACCAAAAGTCCAGCTAGCCGAGGATCCTGTGTTTCAACAGTGGCCAGTGCCAGGTGCCCCAGAGGGAATGAACAGATCAGGTAATCATCAAGTGATCCATCCCCTGTTGCCCATTCCCAGCTTCTGGCAAACAGAGGCTAGGGACACCATCCCTGCCCATCCTGGCTAATAGCCATTGATGGACCTATCCCCCGTGAACTTATCTAGTTCCCTCTTGAACCCTATTAGTGTCTTGGCCTTCACAACATCCTCTGGCAAGGAGTTCCACAGGTTGACTGTGTGTTATGTGAAGAAATGCTTCCTTTTGTTTGTTTTAAACCTGCTGCCTATTAATTTCATTAGGTGACCCCTAGTTCACCCCTCTGTGGAGAGGCGTAACTAGTGGTGTTCCCCAAGGGTCAGTCTTAGGACCAATCCTATTCAACTTATTCATAAATGATCTGGAGAAAGGGGTAAAAAGTGAGGTGGCATAGTTTGCAGATGATACTAAACTGCTCAAGATATTTTAGGACCAAAGCAGACTGTGAAGAACTTCAAAAAGATCTCACAAAACTAAGTGATTGGGCAACAAAATGGCAAATGAAATTTAATGTGGATAAATGTAAAGTAATGCACATTGGAAAAAATAACCCCAACTATACATACAATATGATGGGGGCTAATTTAGCTACAACAAATCAGGAAAAAGATCTTGGAGTCATCGTGGATAGTTCTCTGAAGACGTCCATGCAGTGTGCAGAGGCGGTCAAAAAAGCAAACAGGATGTTAGGAATCATTAAAAAGGGGATAGAGAATAAGACGGCGAATATATTATTGCCCTTATATAAATCGATGGTATGCCCACATCTTGAATACTGCATACAGATGTGGTCTCCTCATCTCAAAAAAGATATACTGGCACTAGAAAAGGTTCAGAGAAGGGCAACTAAAATAATAGTTACAAAAGTCACCATTAGCAATAACAACAAACTCATTGCAAGTGTTCATCTACAATCATGTTTGTCATGCCACACCTTTGGCTCAATACCATCGGGGTTTGGGCATTTCAGGGTTACCCTGTGGCTTCCCTTTGCAAAAGTAAGTTCTTGTTTTCCAGCTTGTCTTGAAGGATTAAACTTTGATTTCTCTTGCTTAACAGAATTCACTGGCTGATGGGGTGGGCTCTTTATGCTAACAGCTATTAGCAAGTCTTTTTTCTTCCTGTCAGCCAGGTGATTTGCATTAACACAGACACTAGCTTTTAGATTTTTAGCTGCTACCAACGTCAAGGCTGGACTTTGTCTTACAGAGACACCACACAAATTGAAAGAGTCTGAGGGTGAGAGTTTGCTTGCTCTCCCCTGCATTCTCAAGCATTCAGCCATAAGACTGTTTGCTCTGAAACACCAGTAACCAAATCTGTCCTTAGACCTTGAAGCACAGACTGCTTACTCACAGAATTAGCGTGGAGACAGTCCTGTCCCAACACCATTGTCCTCCCAACAAGCTGGCCAAACACAGCCACTTGGTTATAGGGCTGCTCAACTTTTTTAACAGCTTTTACTTCATCTGAGACCTTTTTAAAGCTATCCACACTGGATCTTTCAAAAGGAAAGTCAGTGGATCCATTTACAACAGAAAATTTCTGGTTGTTAGGAACTGAAACTTTCTTGATTAAATCATTTTCACACCCTTCAGCTACGGCAAACTGCTTGCACAGATTACCATGAGGATTCCTTTCCCCAGGAACTTATTTAAGCAATAATTCACCCCTTACAGAAATTCTGCTCTTACCTTCTTTACCTAGGGCTTGCTCTAAAGGAACACTTTCCTGAGCAACCACAGACTCCTTCTGGGTTTTACTTACATCCAGGATCACCTTTGGCCCATCAGGCGGATTTCTACACAATCCCCTTTCAGGCAAACTCATAGACTCACTAGATAAAAGGTTAGAAGCATTCTCCTTCCCTTTGCCACACACAAGTTCAGGAATCCTTTCCTTCTTGCTACAAGTTTTCACACCATCAGTAGGTAACAAAATTAAATTACCTTTCTGCTCTCCTTGTGCCCTGGCTAGGGTATCACCCTGATCAGACAGAGTTGCTACACCCTTTTCCACCCACACATTAGCAATAGGCGAAATACAAGCACCAGAACTGTCTGGTCTTTGGGATTTTGCTAAGACACTAACTGGATGCAACCTAGTTACAGTGCCATTTTCCCCAGCAGACACAAACTTAGGACCATTCCCTTCCTGGGCTTTAGTTGAATTCAGAACCAACTTTGAGACGTTAGATAGACATTCAGAAACTCCATTTACAGACACACAGCTATTACCCACCAGGTTAAAATCCCCCTCTCCCTGGCCATAGCAAAACTGGTTAAACACAGAAAACTGCTTAGAGTAA
>QXTE01000351.1:163967-180975 GCA_003942145.1 Platysternon megacephalum | reverse complement strand
TCAACCAGTTTGTCTGGTACTGAAGTCAGGTTTACTGGCCTGTAATTGCCGGGGTCACCCCTGGAGCCCTTTTTAAAAATTAGTGTCACATTAGCTATCCTCTAGTCATTTGGTACAGAAGCTGATTTAAATGCTAGGTTACAAACCACAGTGTTGCCACTACAGGTGTTGCCAATGTGTAAAAGGAAACAGATTCCTCAGGGGTCTGTAAGATCTGCCCATGGTCCAGCTACACATTGGTACAGGTCTGATCCCCTGTTCATTTGTCATCACTGCCCATTCCTAGCCTAGTGGTAGATTGCTCCATAGTGCGATGTCACTGTTCTCCCGGGTCAGACACATTTTTCCCTTGTTGTTTGTTGACGAGAGGCGCTTTCTGATACCTGATCATTTGAGGTACGCTCCTGCGCATCCCCTAATGTCTGGGACATTGCAGTAGAGAGGGTCTCAATCTCTTCTCTGTCCTACTGGCTGCACAGTCACTGCTCTCTGGGTTCAGACTATGCTTTGGGCCTCCCACCTCTGCAATCACTGATTCCGTGTCTGATGGGAGTCTGCCTTTGTTTTTGCTGTCATTGTGGTGAGGTGTCTGCTGGTGGGCTCGCTCTGTGCAGGCTTCTGCAGCTGTCTGCTCGGATATTTGTGTGGCAGGGGCTGGTCCAGCATATTCAGCATTTTTTGGTTTTGAGCGGGGCTGTGTGCTCTGCTGGGCGGGAGGGGAGATTGTTGAGCCCAGAGAATGACTATACACTGGATGTAGGTTTTGATGCTCTCGTGCTTGGCAGTGGAGGCATGGTCTGCTGCTTTGGCTTAGGTGGCACCAGAATTTGCATGTTCTCTCTGTTGATTAGCAGGGGGACCAACCCAGTGCAGCCTGCAGTCGTTTGTCCCGGAGGGTTTGTCTGCAGATCGAGAGTTTCTCTTAGGCTGTGACCAGTAGTTAGGCAGGGTCCAGACCTCACTCCTGGAGAGTGGAAAGGGTGAAATGTTGCTGTGGAGATGTGTTAGCAGTACAGTAGTTTAACTGGAGGGTTGTATCGCTCTAGTGGTTTCTTTACGGCACAGGAGGCCTGCAGAGCTTTCTCTTGTAGTGCTGTGAGAACTAGGCTGAAGCACCCTGCTGCATTTCGGATGAGGCCCAAGCAGGTATAATTTAGGGGGTATTCAATTTCCATGGCTCCAGAATATATTTTTACCCCGTTTTTTCCTGAAATATAACATTTCCCGAAAGATATTGGAATAAACTTATTAAACAATACACGGGTAAGCACCTAGAGGACAATAGGGTTAAAAGGAATGTCCAAGATGGATTTGTCAAGAACAAATCATGCCAAATTTCCTTTTTCAATAGGGTTACTGGCCTCGTGGATAGGGCGAAGCATTAGATCTGTTAGATCTGGATTTTAGGCAGGCTTTGACACAGTCTCACAGGACATTCTCATAAGCAAACTAGGGAAATGTGCTGGAATTACTATAAGAGTCCACAACTCGTTGAAAAAATGTACTCAGAGTTGTTATCAATAGTTCACTGTCAAACTGGGAGGACAGATCTAGTGGGGTTCTCCAGGGGTCTGTCCTGGGTCTGTCCTAGTCAAAATTTTCATTAATGACTTGGATAATGGAATGGAGAGTGTGCTTATAACATTTGTGGATGACACCAAGCTGGGAGGGGTTGCAAGCACCGTTGTAGGACAGGGTTAGAATTCAAATTAACCTTGACAAATTGGAGAATTGGTCTCAATTCAACAAGATCAAATTAAATAAGGACAAGTGCAAAGTACTTCACTTATGAAAAATCAAATGCACAGCTACAGAATAGGGGATAACTGGCTAGGGAGTAGTACTGCTGAAAAGGATCTGATTTAAGTTAAAAGATATGAGGAAAAGGCCCGCACTCCCCGTGGCATTGCCCGGCACCTCCCTCCCTGCCCTTGTCACAGCCCCGCACTCCCCATGGCATTGCTCGGCACCTCCCTCCCTGCCCTTTTCCCAGGCCCGCACGCCCCGTGGCATTGCCCGGTCCCTCTCTCCCTGGCCTTGTCACAGACCCGCACTCCCCGTGGCATTGCCCGGCACCTCTCTCCCTGAAGTCTGTTTCCCCAATATCTGGGTTGGATATTTCCTTTTTCTCAGCGCCTGCCCTCTCCACCCCGTCAGGCCTGAGGCATAGACACCTCCTCCTCCCTGCAACACTGGGACTATGGGGCCTTCCACCCCACCAATCTTCCAGCTTCTCTCCTCTCTCACTGTCACTTCCCAAAGGGGCTTCCCATTGGCTAATGGAAGTTAGAGATGGAAAAGTCCTACTAGGTCCCGGCCCATCCCCAGAGACAGAGCACAACTGTACTGTCCCCGATTGTACATTTTCTACTGCTATTTCCGTTCTAGTTTTAAATGTCTCACCTGAGGGGGCTCTCGCCCGGCCCCTTGGGAGCCTGCTCCATGGCTGAGTACATCTCCCTGGCCGCATTTCCTGCTATTCAGTCTACATTTCCCATCCTAGGACGTGTTTTGCTGTTGGATGCAGTCCAGTGCCAGAAAAGACTCTGGCCCCAAGTCTAGCCGTCTCCTCCCTGTGTGGGAATCCTTCCTACGACTGGAGGCCCTTTCGCTCTGCAAGGGGAAAACCCTCCATCTCTGGTTCAAAGTGTAAACTTCTTTGGCACCAGGAGACTCTTGGCTGCAGGAGGACAGTCCCTTAGACCTACATTTTCAAAAATGTTCACTTATTTGGTGGGTGCTCAGCGCCTCTGGTCCATGGTATCTCAAGCTGGGCTCCCAAAAACCAAGGTCTATCAATTTGTGAACCCCTTTGAAAATGTGGGTTTTATTCACGCTGCTGCTGTCTTGGTGCAAGGGGGAGCTGAGGCAGCAATGGTAGGTAAGCCCAGAAGCACTGAGCTCCCCCATCTGACCTGCATTCCCTAGCCTCTGCCCCAACCTCCCCCACATACCCAGATTTCCCATATCCCCCACACTTCAGTTATCACCCTGCTCCCAGGGGGACAGCACTGTGGGGAGAGCTTGGGAGGTGTGTGTGGGACTATCGGGTATCTGGGGGTGGGGGAAATGGCTCTGTGGGGATCCAGAAGGGAGAACTGCCATGAAAGAGTGCAGGGAGATTAGTAGGGGAGAGTGGTTGTTTGGATATGTGGGGATAGCATGGGGTGGGTGGCCAGTACGTCTGCAATGAGGCATTGGTTTGTCACACTGGGGCAGTAGTGCAGTGAGGAGCCCTTCATGCACCAGTGCCTCATGGCAGAGACACTCAGCTTCCCTTTGTCATTGCTATCACGGCAGCAGCCGGCATTGACACTTGAAGAGCTCCCCATGGTGCTGCTGCTTCAGTCCAGTGGGGAATCAAGGCAGCACTGCCAGCCAAGCCTGCTGAGTACTGATACCTCAGTGCAGAGCTACTGTGCTCTCCCTTATCCCAGGCCTCCCTCATAACCCTGCTCTGCCTGACCCCAGACCTCCTGCCTAGCTTCAGTCTCCTGCCCCCTCCCACTTCGCTGGCCTGCATGTCCCAGCTCAAACCCGTCTCTCCAAGGCCTGGCTCACTCGGTCTGCTCCCTCCTCCCCCAGTTCCCTGAAACACTATCAGGTGTGTCAAATCTGACTCACGGTTTGTGTCCCAGACTATTTGTGTTGTCCATGCCAGTCTGCCATTTCGTAAAAGATGCATCTCAACTTGTGCATTTCTCGCCAAACCTGTGAAGATTTACTTCCCTCATTTTCATTTTCTCCCACCCTCATAGGAATTCAGAAGGAATTTTAGTCTCTATGGAATTCGTGTTGGATTATGACCAAGTGAAGGGAGAAGCCCGCTGAACTCAAGAGAAGAGGATATCAAAATACATTTTTATCCCCAGATTTACATAGTTTCACACTGAATTTATGGAGAGCTTGTTGTTTTTATAGTTGTGATCTAATTTAAGGGGTTATCATAATTCTAAACCAATTCCCATGTTGGATTATAAAGGATTATTATTTATATTGTGTAAAGCTCTATATCACGGTTAGGATGGGGCCATCTAGGTCTGGGTGCACTGCACACACACAGGAAGTCACAGATGGAGCCTGCTCAAAAGCGCTTATATCCTGACTTGAAACAAGACAGAAAAAGTGAGCATAACAAACAAGAGCAGGGAAGGGGTACAAGGAAAAGGGTAATGATAAATTCCTGAGGTTACATAGGTTAACAATGTGTTCAGATGGTTGGTTTTGAATCATGCAAAAGTATGAAGTAAGTAGAATCTGTGGAAACTCAGAACCTGTGAAAAATCTGGCCAACTGTGTTTTTAAAAAAGTAAATCAATGTCAGCCTTCACTGAATGACCCTCTGTCTAGCTGTTATTAGCTGTTGATTGGTTACAAAACAGAACCATGCTTGGGAGAACATAGGTGGAGTACATTATGTTTTAAAGTCTGTGGATTCTGTTCCGTATCAATGAAGTCTGTTCTTCTTCTCTTCTCCTTTGCACAATTCTATTGTTTACTTTGTCCCCTCCATCCACACATCTTTTCCTTTAGGTGACTTCAGCACCTACAATTCCAGCTGAAGTCAATGTGAGCTGCAGCTACTCCGCATCTCTGAAAATCAGGGACATAACGTTGAGATATGATCCATGGTGGGAAGGGTACCAGGGCCGTATTAATCTTACAGGCTTCTCCTCCCCAGGCCCATTCTAGCAGCATTCAGCTACTGCTAGTAGTCAGTGTTGCAAATCTAGGACCTCTGCTCTTTAATTTACCTCTGATCCCAGAGGAGGTGGGCACCCCTGATTTCAACTGTAACTGCAATACCCCCTTCATAGATGTTGCCCAGAGAAATTCAGTCTGCATTAGCTATGGATGGGATTTGGGATTCATTTTTATTTGCCTTAAAAATATCAAGGGAATTTCACTTTCATTCATAAACATCTCAAAAACTAAGAGGCTTCAGACTGGGTTATTACTTGGAGGGGAAGCTTCCTAAGACATCAGGGAGCCGTGCAGGTGATTTCCTCAGACTGCAGGGAGCAGTAGGCAACATGCTCTGTTTGAGTCAGTGCTGATCTGACCCCAGGGCCCCAGCCCAGCACTAGGAATGGTATTCTGCTCCAGTGAGCAGTGGGGGAAAGGGGAGTTTGGTAGGGGGCACCCCCTCAGTTGGGGCTGACCCCAATGCCCCAGCACTAGGGAGCTGTTCTGCTCCAGGGAGCAGGGGGAGGGGAGAGGAGGGTTGGTAGGGGGCATCCCCCTCAGTCAGGGCTGACCCCAATGCTCCAGCCCAGCATCAGGGAAGTGTTGTGCTTTAGGAAGCAGTAGGGGAAAGAGGGTTGGTAGGGGCCACCCCCAACTCAGTCGGGGCTGACCCCAATGCCCCAGCCCAGCACTAGGGAGCTGTCCTGCGGTTGGTAGGGGGCACCCCCCTCAGTGGGGTTTGATCCCAATGCCCCAGCCCAGCACTAGGGAGCGGGGGACCAGGGGTGGTGGTGGTAGGGGGCACCCCCCATAGTAGGGGTTGATCTCAATGCCCCAGCCCAGCACTAGGGAGCAGTGGCGGGAAGGGGGGTCCGTTAGGGGGCACCCCCCTCAGTCGGGGTTGACCCAATGCCCTGCGCCTGCCTAGCACCAGCAGGACCCCGTGGCGGCGGGGGCATTGAGTCCCCCTGACCCCAGTAGGACCCCCGGGGTGGGGTGGGGCGGGGGTGCCCCGCACGCAGAAGGCCCAACGCTCTATGGTCCCATGACGTACCAGGCGGCCCCCGGCCGGCGCCGTCTCTCTCCCGCACTCTATGGTGCGGCCCGGCGGGATGCGGAAGTGACCGCGTGCGAGGCCCTGGCGCCCTCTGGCGGCCCGGCCCGGCTCCTGCCGCTCCCGTCCGGCTCCAACGGCGCTGCTGCCCGGGAGCGCCGGCCGCCATATTGTCACCCCCAGCGGGCCGGGGTCCGGCAGCCCCCCGCCTCCGAGACCCGCCGCCGCCCCCCAGCGGCCCGGCCAGGTGAGGAGCCGGCTGCGGCCTCCGCGCTCGGCAGGGCCCCGCCCGGGGAGTTCCCCCGGATCTGCCCCGGGGGTGGGGGAGGTTTCGGTGCTGGGGTGGGTCCCCCAGATCTGCCCCTGGTGCTGTGGGGGGAGGGGTGGGTCCCCCAGATCTGCCCCTGGTGCTGTGGGGGGAGGGGTGGGTCCCCCAGATCTGCCCCTGGTGCTGTGGGGGGAGGGGTGGGTCCCCTAGAACTGACCCTGGTGCTGTGGGGGGAGGGGTGGGTCCCCCAGATCTGCCCCTGGTGCTGTGGGGGGAGGGGTGGGTCCCCCAGATCTGCCCCTGGTGCTGTGGGAGGAGGGTCTCCCCTAGAACTGACCCTGGTGCTGTGGGGGAGGGGAGGGTCCCCCCAGATCTGCCCCTGGTACTGTGGGGGGAGGGGTGGGTCCCCCAGATCTGCCTGTGATGCTGTTGGGGGAGGGGCAGCATAGAGGGAGGTTCCTCCCATCTCCCCAGTGCTGTGGAGGGAGGGGGCAGTGTGAGGGGAGCTCCCCCTGGTGCGGAGGTCCCCCCCCCCCTCCCTCCCCGGTGCTGTGGTGGGAGGAGTCAGCGTGGGGGAAGGTTTCCCCCATCACCCCAATGCCATAGGGGTGGGAACCAGTGTGTGGGGAAGCCCCCCCCCCATCCTCCCTGGAGCTGTGGGGTGCTGGTCTAGTGTGGAGAAAGTTTCCCCATGCGGTATTACCCACTGGTGCTGCGAGGAAGAGAGGCAGTGTGAGGGCAGCTCCCCTCTGTCTACCCCCACTTCCCACCCTCAGGGCAGGGGTTGGTGTGAGGGGGTGTTACCCCCGCCCCAGTCCTCCTAGTGCTGGTGTGGGAAGGGGGTGGTTTGAAATGGGAATTTCCCCCCCCCCCTTTGGTATCCCCTTGGTGGTTGTGGGGAAGGCAGTTGATGAGAGTGGAGAGGGGAGATAGTGTTGGGGCAGATTCCCCTCTCCCTGTGTTCCCTGACACACTCCACACACCCCCAGCACCAGAGGGAAGAGCTCGTTTGCCCTTCCTTCGTGCTGCTGCTGTGGTAGGTGGTCAGTGTTAGAGAACATCCTCTCCACCCAGGCCTATGTTCTGTTGGTGCTGCTGGGATAGTGGGGGGATCTCCTTTCTGGCCTTGCTGGAAGGGGCTTTCGTGATCTGATTTAGTTGGGGGTGGTCCTGCTTTGAGCAGGGGGTGGGACTAGATCAGGGGTCTCAAACACGCGGCCCGCAGGGCTATCGCATGCGGCCCGCGAGNAGACTGGGTTATTACTTGGAGGGGAAGCTTCCTAAGACATCAGGGAGCCGTGCAGGTGACTTCCTCAGACTGCAGGGAGCAGTAGGCAACATGCTCTGTTTGAATCAGTGCTGATCTGACCCCAGGGCCCCAGCCCAGCACTAGTAATGGTATTCTGCTCCAGTGAGCAGTGGGGGAAAGGGGAGTTTGGTAGGGGGCACCCCCTCAGTTGGGGCTGACCCCAATGCCCCAGCACTAGGGAGCTGTTCTGCTCCAGGGAGCTGGGGGGTGGAGGGGGAGGAGAGGGTTGGTAGGGGGCACCCCCCTCAGTCAGGGCTGACCCCAATGCCCCAGCCCAGCATTAGGGAACTGTTGTGCTTTAGGAAGCAGTAGGGGAAAGAGGGTTAGTCTGGGCTGACCCCAATGCCCCAGCCCAGCACTAGGGAGCTGTTCTGCTCCAGGGAGCGGGGGACGGGTGGTGGTAGGGGGCACCCCCCATAGTGGGGGTTGATCCCAATGCCCCAGCCCAGCTCCAGGGAGCAGTGGCGGGAAGGGGGGTCCGTTAGGGGGCACCCCCTCAGTCGGGGTTGACCCCAATGCCCCAGCCCAGCACTAGGGAGCTGTTCTGCTCCAGGGAGCGGGGGGCGGGGGGTTAGGGGTTGGTAGGGGGCACCCCCCATAGTGGGGGTTGATCCCAATGCCCCAGCCCAGCTCCAGGGAGCAGTGGCGGGGAGGGGGGGCCGTTAGGGGGCACCCCCTCAGTCGGGGTTGACCCCAATGCCCCAGCCCAGCACTAGGGAGCGGGGGACCAGGGGTGGTGGTGGTAGGGGGCACCCCCCATAGTGGGGGTTGATCCCAATGCCCCAGCCTAGCGCCGGGCAGCGGGGGCGGCACGCGGGGCCCGCTCGGGGCCCCCCCCACCGTCGGGGTTGACCCCAATGCCCTGCGCCTGCCTAGCACCAGCAGGCCCCCGTGGCGGCGGGGGCATTGAGTCCCCCTGACCCCAGTAGGACCCCCGGGGTGGGGCGGGGGTGCCCCGCACGCAGAAGGCCCAACGCTCTATGGTCCCATGACGTACCAGGCGGCCCCCGGCCGGCGCCGTCTCTCTCCCGCACTCTATGGTGCGGGCCGGCGGGATGCGGAAGTGACCGCGTGCGAGGCCCTGGCGCCCTCTGGCGGCCCGGCCCGGCTCCTGCCGCTCCCGTCCGGCTCCAACGGCGCTGCTGCCCGGGAGCGCCGGCCGCCATATTGTCACCCCCAGCGGGCCGGGGTCCGGCAGCCCCCCGCCTCCGACCCCCAGCGGCCCGGCCAGGTGAGGAGCCGGCTGCGGCCTCCGCGCTCGGCAGGGCCCCGCCCGGGGAGTTCCCCCGGATCTGCCCCGGGGGTGGGGGAGGTTTCGGGGCTGTGGGTCCCCCCCAGATCTGCCCCTGGTGCTGTGGGGAGGAGGGTCCCCCAGATCTGCCCCTGGTGCTGTGGGGGGAGGGGGGGTTCCCCCCAGATCTGCCCCTGGTGCTGTGGGGAGGAGGGTCCCCCCGATCTGCCCCTGGTGCTGTGGGGGGGGGGGGGGGTCCCCCCAGATCTGCCCCTGGTACTGTGGGGGGAGGGGAGGGTCCCCCCAGATCTGCCCCTGGTACTGTGGGGGGAGGGTCTCCCCTAGAACTGACCCTGGTGCTGTGGGGAGGAGGGTCCCCCAGATCTGCCCCTGGTGCTGTGGGGGGAGGGGGGGGTCCCCCCAGATCTGCCCCTGGTGCTGTGGGGAGGAGGGTCCCCCAGATCTGCCCCTGGTGCTGTGGGGGGAGGGGTGGGTCCCCCCAGATCTGCCCCTGGTGCTGTGGGGGGAGGGTCTCCCCTAGAACTGCCCCTGGTGCTGTGGGGGGGGAGGGTCCCCCCAGATCTGCCTGTGATGCTGTTGGGGGAGGGGCAGCATAGAGGGAGGTTCCCCCCATCTCCCCAGTGCTGTGGAGGGAGGGGGCAGTGTGAGGGGAGCTCCCCCTGGTGCTCTGGGGCGGAGGTTCCCCCCGGTGCTGTGGCGGGAGGAGTCAGCGTGGGGGAAGGTTTCCCCCCCCGTCACCCCAATGCCATAGGGGTGGGAACCAGTGTGTGGGGAAGGCCCCCCCCCCATCCTCCCTGGAGCTGTGGGGTGCTGGTCTAGTGTGGAGAAAGTTTCCCCATGCGGTATTACCCACTGGTGCTGCGAGGAAGAGGGGCAGTGTGAGGGCAGCTCCCCTCTGTCTACCCCCACTTCCCACCCTCGGGGCAGGGGTTGGTGTGAGGGGGTGTCCCCCCCGCCCCAGTCCTCCTAGTGCTGGTGTGGGAAGGGGGTGGTTTGAAATGGGCATTTCCCCCCCCTTTGGTATCCCCCTGGTGGTTGTGGGGAAGGCAGTTGATGAGAGTGGAGAAGGGAGATAGTGTTGGGGCAGATTTCCCCTCTCCCTGTGTTCCCTGACACACTCCACACACCCCCAGCACTGAGGGAAGAGCTCGTTTGCCCTTCCTTCCTGCTGCTGCTGTGGTAGGTGGTCAGTGTTAGAGAACATCCTCTCCACCCAGGCCTATGTGCTGTTGGTGCTGCTGGGATAGTGGGAGGATCTCCTTTCTGGCCTTGCTGGAAGGGGCTTTCGTGATCTGATTTAGTTGGGGTTGGTCCTGCTCTGAGCAGGGGATGGGACTAGATACCTCCTGAGGTCCCTTCCAACCCTGAGATTCTATGGTTCTATGATCTCAAAGGACTGGCCTAGTTTCTCTTGGAGGACACATTTCCCAGCCCTACCCATGACTCCTACCATCATACGTCCTCATTCCCAGCCGTCAGTCCCAAGCAAGCCCGCTTGGTAACCGTGATTTTAATCAGGATCCAAAAGCGTCACTCATGTGCTAAGTGAGGCCCCAAGCAGCAGCCCTTGGATGCTATAGCTCCCAGCATGCTGTGCTCCATCTTGATACGAGTGTTCCAGGCCTCGTGTGCTTGGACTTTTAGGCTCCATGGGCTCCTTTGTTTTATTGCAGGCCTGTTGGACTCTTGGGCCGCTGGCGAGTGGCTAGTGCAGCTTGAGAATGTGTGAGGTTTGGACACCCCCTGTTCTTTAAAAGTAGACATGGACATTTGTGGATGACACCAAGCTGGGAGGGGTTGCAAGTACTGTGGAGGACAAGATTAGAATTCAAAATGACCTTGACAAATTGGAGAATGGTCTGAAATCAACAAGATGAAATTCAGCAAAGACAAGTGCAAAGTACTGCACTCAGGAAGGAAAAATCAAATGCACAACTACAAAATGGGGAATAACTGGCCAGGCAGTAGTACTGCTGAAAAGCATCTGGCAGTTCTACTGGATCACAAAACGAATATGAGTCGCCAGGGTAATGCAGTTGCAAAAAAGGCTAATACCTTTCTGGGGCTTACTGACAGGAGTGTCATAGGTAAGACGTGGGAAGTAATTGTCCTGCTCTACTCGGCACTGGTGAAGGCCTCAGCTGAAGTACTGTATCCAGTTCTGGGCACCAGATGTGAATAAACTGGAGAGAGTACAGAGGAGAGCAACAACAACGATAAAAAGTTTAGAAAACCTCACCTGTGAGGAAAGGTTAAAAAACTGGGCATGTTTAGTCCTGAGAAAGGAAGACTCAGGGGGGACCTGATAAGTCTTCAAATATGTTAAGGGTTGCTGTAAAGGGGATGGTGATCAATTGTTCTCCATGACCGCTGAAGGAAGGATAAGAAGTAATGGGCTTAATCTGCAGCAAGGGAGATTTAGGTTAGATATTAGGAAAAACTTTCTAACTATAAAGGCAGCTAAATTCTGGAATAGGCTTCCAAGGGAAATTGAGGAATCCCTGTCATTTAAGAACAGGCTGGACAAACACTAGTCAGGGGTATGGTCTAGGTTTACTTGGTCCTGCCTCAGTGCAGGGTGTGGATGTAATGACGTCTCAAGATCTTTTCCAGCCCGAGATTTCTGTGATTCTATGGGCAGAATAAATGAAGCTTAATTCCAGTGTAGCGGAAGAGTACTAGCTCAGTGGATTTCTGTTCTGGGGCTCAGAGTTTTCCCTCTCCAGTTTATTGTGGATTGTGTTGTATTAGATGGGTCTATTGCTGGATTATTTCTCTAGTCCTGTAAGTGTGCAAGGCATTTTATGGGTGTGTGACTTTGGACATCTAAAGAAGCATCAGGCTTTTTAGCTGTAACATCACTGGTCGCTTCCCCTTCCCTCTGACTGTATTAATGTTTGTCTTAAGCAGACTTGTTTTCAGTGAAACCTGCTTTCTGTGCATGCACTTGAAACCACTCCACCTCATTTGCTCTTGCAAGCAAAGCAGAGTCAGGCCTGATCAATGCTTGGAATGGAGATCTCCAATAAACAGCCAGAAGTGGTGTTGGTAATGGAGAGGGTTCTCTCAAAAGGGGTTCTCTTTCTTCCTTTAGTCAGGAATAGCGTTCATACCCCATTGTGGTGCTGCAGGGAGGGGCTGTGTGATTCAGCAGAGGATGCTCTGTGCCAAGTCAGGATTGACCTCAACGCCTAGTGAGGATTTAGGGGGCTGCTGGAAGTGCTATCTTGTGGATGAGATGTAAAATCAAGGGGCTTGACCATTTGTGGATATTAAAGGTACTATGGTACTTTCTTCAAAAACTGGCTTATTCTCCTCAGTGTCGTCTGCAACATTCAATTTAAGTAATTTAATTCTGACTCCCTAAAATTTCCCTCTGATTTCAACTGGTTATGGAATTCTCCTTTAATATCTGTTGTGAATTGCTGGGCAATGTTGCTATGTGCTGTTAAACCACTGCTGTGTCCCACCGGAGAGGTAGCTGCATTTCAGTGCTGCTCTGATCCCGGTGTATATGTTTGCCACACCCTTTTGGATTTCTGATGGAGGGGTGCTATAGACATGTCTGTGGTGTTTTTTTTTTTAGGGACAGGGCAATGCTGTAAGCTCCTGGTTCCGGGAGGCCCCATAGCCCATCACTTTTCTCTGTGCTGACGGATGGAAACCACTGATAGCTGCAACGTGGAAGCACTTTTCCTTCCCTCTTGAGCTGATTGCTGCAGTGAGCTCTGCCCGGCCCAGCTGGCCCCCCCACCCGTCTGGAATGCAGCTCACGCCTTTCTCTGCCTCTCCCAGGACAGCTCAGGGCAGCATTTGGGCTATAGATTAACCAAGCTTCAAGGTAATAACTTTCTGTTCCTGGAGAATGTGAAATCAATGTCAATGACCTGGGCCATGTTTTACCATGGTCCTTTCAAAGGGAAAGTCAGTCTGAGACTGTGACCTATCTGATCTGGGCTGGAGAGTTGATACTGTTACAGGTTGTAATATGTATGGAAGTGTTTTGCCAGTCCTGGGATGCTCCCTCAGGTGTGCCCATGTATCTCACTTCTTACCTGCAGTTCCCCTGCTATCCCTGTCCTGGGACCCGTACATGATTTGCTCATGCGCTGTTCCTGAGTTGCTCCCACCTCCTTCTCCCTAACATTGCTGCTTCTCTCCAGGTGTGAGGGGAGCAGCCTAGAAGTGGAGTGCTTGGGCAGCTTCACCTTGTTCTTCCGCTCACACAGGACGTGCGAGTGCACCGTGACCATGCTGTTGCCACTGTGCTGCCTCGTCCTGTCCCACTTTGAGCGGTGACCTTGGACACGTGTTTCAGTCTCTTTGTGCCTCAGTCACTGTAGCTGGGAAACTTAGTCAGTCCCCAGCCTCCTCACTGAAAACGAGAGGTGGGTCAGTGTAGCTGCAGCCTGTGTACCACAGTGAATGGGTGATGGATAAGAAGCCGAAGAGGAAAGTCTAGCTTTCCTGAGGAATAGAGAGAGGGTATGTGTGGGAGCAGATTCTGCTGAACTTCTCTTGTCTTCACTTGGCTGTTTCACAGGCTTGTGCCACAAGTTTGGTTTCCCTTTTATAATTAATTATGTCTCATATCAAAAGGCTGTTCCTAGGGAACCAGTTGGGCTTCTTGCTGCTGAATGGCAGCGGCTGCTACTTAATCAGGGCCGTAGTTGCAAAGCTTTCACTTAAGAAGGACACCTATGGCTAGTCACGCTAGGTCAGGGGTAGGCAACCTATGGCAGGTGTGCTGAAGGCGGCACGCGTGCTGATTTTCAGTGGCCCTCACGCTGCCCGGGTCCTGGCCACTGGTATGGGGAGCTCTGCATTTTAATTTAATTTTAAATAAAGCTTCTTAAACATTTTAAAAACCGTATTTACTTTACATACAACAATAGTTTAGTTATATATTATAGACTTATAGAAAGAGACCTTCTAAAAACGTTAAAATGTATTACTGGCACGCGAAACCTTAAATTAGAGTGAATAAATGAAGACTCGGCACACCACTTCTGAAAGGTTGCCGACCCCTGCGCTAGATGATGCATAAACGGGGAATTTTGAGTAGGAGCAGAGAGGTTATTGTACCACTGTATTTGGCACTGGTGCGACTGCTGCAGGAATCCTGGGTCCAGTTCTGGTGCCCACAGTTCAAGAAGGATGATGATAAATTGGAGGGGGTCAGAGAAGAGCCACGAAAATGATTAAAAGATTAGAAAACCTGCCTTATAGTGATAGACTCAACATGCTCAATCTATTTAGCTTAACAAAGAGAAACTTAAAGGATGGCTTGATTACAGTCTGTAAGCACCTACCTGGGAAACAAATATTTAATAATGGGCTCTTCAGTCTAGCAGAGAAAGGTCTAACATCCAATGGCTGGAAGTTGAAGCTAGACAAATTCAGACTGGAAATAAGGTGTAAATTTTGGACAGGGTAATTAATCATTGGACCAATTTACCAAAAGTCATGGTGGATTCTCTCACTAACCATTTTTAAATCAAGATTAGATGGTTTTCTAAAAGATCTACTCTAGGAATTTTTGGGGGGAAGTTCTATGGCCTGTGTTATACAGGAGGTCAGACTAGATGATCACAATGGTCACTCTGGCCTTGGAATCTCTGAATCTGTGTGTAACAGGACTTGAAATAGGTGGAAGATTCTGAATTCTGAGGCTATGAAATATCAATTTGATTATTATACCTGAATTTAGGGTAAACAATGAGGTGACAAAAGTTGCACATGATACAAAACTACTCAAGATAGTTAAGTCCCAGGCAGACTGCGAAGAGCTACAAAGGAATCTCACAAAACCGGGTGACTGGGCAACACAATGGCAGATAAAATTCAGTGTTGATAAATGCAAAGTAATGCACATTGGAAAACATAATCCCAACTATACATATAAAACAATGGGGTCTAAATTAGCTCTTACCACTCAAGAAAGAGATCTTGAGTGGTAACAGCACCCTCAGCAAGTTCGCAGATGACACTAAACTGGGAGGAGGGGTAGATACGCTGGAGGGTAGGGATAGGATACAGAGGGACCTAGACAAATTAGAGGATTGGGCCAAAAGAAATCTGATGAGGTTCAACAAGGACAAGTGCAGAGTCCTGCACTTAGGATGGAAGAATCCCATGCACTGCTACAGACTAGGGACCAAATGGCTAGACAGCAGTTCTGCAGAAAAGGACCTAGGGGTTACGGTGGACGAGAAGCTGGATGAGAGTCAACAGTGTGCCCTTGTTGCCAAGAAGGCTAACGGCATTTTGGGCTGTATAAGTAGGGGCATTGCCAGCAGATCGAGGGACGTGATCATTCCTCTCTATTCGGCATTGGTGAGGCCTCATCTGGAGTACTGTGTCCAGTTTTGGGCCCCACACTACAAGAAGGATGTGGAAAAATTGGAAAGAGTCCAGCGGAGGGCAACAAAAATGATTAGAGGGCTGGAGCACATGACTTATGAGGTGAGGCTGAGGGAACTGGGATTATTTAGTCTGCAGAAGAGAAGAGTGAGGGGGGATTTGATAGCTGCTTTCAACTACCTGAAAGGGGGTTCCAAAGAGGATGGATCTAGACTGTTCTCAGTGGTGGCAGATGACAGAACAAGGAATAATGGTCTCAAGTTGCAGTGGGGGAGGCTTAGGTTGGATATTAGGAAAAAAATTTCCCTAGGAGGGTGGGGAAGCACTGGAATGGGTTCCCTAGGGAGGTGGTGGAATCTCCTTCCTTAGAGGTTTTTAATGTCAGGCTTGACAAAGCCCTGGCTGGGATGATTTAGTTTGTGTTGGTCCTGCTTTGAGCAGGGGGTTGGACTAGATGACCTCCTGAGGTCCCTTCCAACCCTGATATTCTATGATTCTATGATCTTGGAGTCATTGTGGCTAGTTCTCTGAAAACATCTGCTCAATGTGCAGCGACAGTCAAAAAAGCTAACAGAATGTTGGGACTCATTAGGAAAGGGATAGATAAGGAGACAGAAAATATCATAATGCCTCTATATAAATCCATGGTACCCCCACATCTTGAATACTGTGTGCAGATGTGGTTGGCCCATCTCAAAAAAGATATATTGGAATTTGAAAAGGTTCAGAAAAGGGCAACAAAAATGATTAGGGGGATGGAACAGCTTCCATATGAGGAGAAATTAATAAGACTGGGACTTTTCAGTTTGGGAAAGAGACGACTAAGGGGGGATATGCTAGAGGTCTATAAAATCATGTGGGGTGTGGAGAAAGTAAATAAGGAAGTGTTATTTACTCCTCCTCATAACACAAGAACTAGGGGTCACCAAATGAAATTAATAGGCAGCAGGTTTAAAAGAAAAAAAAAAGCAAGTATTTCTTCACACAACGCCCAGTCAACCTGTGGAACTCTTTGCCAGAGGATGTTGTGAAGGCCAAGACTATAATAGGGGGATAGGTCCATCAATGGCTATTAGCCAGGATGGGCAGGGATGGTGTCCCTAGCCTCTGTTTGCCAGAAGCTGGGAATGGGCGACAGGATGGATCACTTGATGATTCCCTGTTCTGTTCATTCCCTCTGGGGCACCTGGCATTGGCCACTGTCGGAAGACACGATACTGGGCTATATGGACCATAGGTCTGACCCAGTTCTCATGTTCTTATTTATTTTTAATATTTATTGTGGCAAGTGGAGTGTCCTTGCTTGAAATCTCAATTAAAGGTGGCCACTCAACTGGGCTTTCATAATGTATAGAGAAGGCCTGAAAGGGTTTTAAAAAACATTTTTCTAGATTTTTTTTTTTTTTTTAACTTTAGAAATATCTGGAATGTCCGAGTGTGTTGATACCCAGCTCTTCTGGAGGACTTTTGGGGCTGTTGAACCTTTAACAAAGCCAAGTGTTGAGAGAGGAGCTTATTAATAGGTGTTAACGTAGATAGACAAAGGGGCAGAGCTTGAGGCAGCACTGAATAAAAATCACTTCCCCATTCAGGTTTAACTGGATGGCCTCGCTGATGTAATTTTATCTGTTTCCTAGACCTTCACAGAGTCTTCTAGGGCAGTGGTTCTCAAACTTTTTTTTCGCAGACCATTTGAAAATTGCTGAGGGTCTCGGCGGACCACTTAATGATCTTTCCAAATGTTGTTTGTACCATGAGCTAACTATCATAAAGCACTTTGGATAAAAGCGCTATATAAAAAAAACTCTTAATAATAATAAACTTTTTTTGTTCTACAAATAAAAGCACACAACTCATATTTTAATATCAGTAGTCTTACCTTTCTAATGCGATGGATGTGCCCTCTCTCCCCAGTAGCCGCAGCCCTGGAGCTGGGGAAAGTCGCCTCTTTCTCTGGCCACCGCAGCCCTGCACTTCCCAAATTCCCCCCCCCCCCCCCCCCCCCCCCCCCCCCCCCCCCCCCCCCCCCCCCCCCCCCCCCCCCCCCCCCCCCCCCCCCCCCCCCCCCCCCCCCCC
>QXTE01000351.1:88043-162459 GCA_003942145.1 Platysternon megacephalum | reverse complement strand
TCCCACCATCTCAGTGAGGGTCCCCTAAATTTCTCCTTCCCCATATAGTTTGAATGGGAGTGGCTGATGCCCCCACGGTGTATGGCTCATTCTCTCAATGAGTTAAACTACTGCAGTTTTGCTCAGCGTCTGAGTCTTGCCAGGCTCCTCTTGCACATGATGGTGCTTCCCATCCGGTCATCTGGTGGTCTCAGTCTCCTGGCAAAAGACCAAGAGGCAGGCCGTCCCCCACCCCCTCTTCTTGTAGTTTAACTCTGTACAACAGGGAAGACAGAGTGCTAGAACTAGGAATCTTATCATGTGACTAGGGAGACCCAGTTACACCCTTACATGAGGGGCAGTACTTGCTGGCCCCATGGGCCTGAGGTTAATTTTAAACGTGAGGGAAGCTCGCCTGCGACTCTGGAGACCTGGGCTCAGTTTCCAGACTTCCTCTGTGATCTTGGGCAGGTCACTTAGTTCTTTTGGGCCTCAGTTTCCTATTTGTAAAATGTGAGTGTTAGCCCTGCCCTGCCTCACAGGGTGTGTGTGAGAATAAATATGTTAACGTTTGTGAGGCGCTCAGATTCTATGATAATCGGGGCCATATAAGTACCTAAGATTAATGAATGTGAGGGAAACTGCGGGCTGCACTGTAGAAGTTGGTGAGCTGTTTTTGACCATGCATCTTAATGATAACTAAGAATTATAACCTTCCCCCAAGGGGTGGGAGAGAAATGGCCAGGACAGACCTTGCCTAGTCAGCCCTTTCTCTGAGTAGCCAGCCCTGAGGAAAGCCTCTGGCTTACAGAGGAAGCTGGTCTGCTCTGTTTTCACACAAGAGAACATTCTTGTGAAGTTTATGGACCAAACGCCTTCAGTTCATGAGCCTAAAATTGGAATTGTGCATGCTGTCCAGCAACGGCCAACCCAAGTTCCCTTAGTACGACTCTCCTGGAATAGCAACGAATAGAAAAATACCTTCGTTTCCCTTTGTTTTTCTGATTGTAGCGGTTGGTCCCAGCAGAATTCATTTACTCATAGAAATCAGATAGGGAGAAGTCTATTGGGTCCCGTGCAGTCTTATCCCCTTAGGCCAGGGAAGGATTGTTCTGTGTAATCTATTCTCTAGTGCTTTGTTCAGTCTAGGGCTTCCCCCCCTTCCCTGGAGCGAGAATTCTGCTGCACTAATATATCTGAGGGTCAGGAAAGTTTTTCTGATATTCTGCCTACATTTCCCTTCATTCCATTTCTCCTACATCTGCCTCCATGCTACCCTAAATAATTCAGTTACAAACGGGAATTGTATAGCCAAAAAAACCCGTTACTGCCACATTATGAGATTTTAATTGCACAAAAGTCAGGAGCTGAGAGTTAAGGTTCCCACCTCAGCCTTAACAATGTCTCCTCGCCTGGCTGTGGTAGGGGCCTTTAAGTGAGCACACCACAGTTGTCAGTCTGACACGCTATTTGGCAGTGAATAAGACTTAAAGGAACTACCTTTCCTTTCACATGGGTTGAATCTTATCTTGCTCCTTAAGCTCTCGTGTTGAATTTTAATACTTGCACCTCCAGTCAGAGTTTTGAAGAACAAATGTGTGCTGGTGATTTACCCGTGAGCCTCCCTTTTGGTATAATCTCAGATGGCTGCATATGTAGCACACAGGCACCATCTCCTCCTCGTTTTCACCTGCGCCATGGACACGGGAGAGTCCGGAAGCCAGAGTAGTCAGCATCTATAGGGGAGGCAGGATCACTCCTAGGGCCATAGCTCTGGGATGCAGATTCCATACTTCAGGCAAAATGCACCTCATGAACCTATGTAAATTGTTGTTTGGTTAAATGTGGATGTAAAGTTGAAGTGCTTTCGGGCTGGTAACCTGCACCCTAATCGTTCCTTCCTGAGGGTGAATGGCTACTTCTGTGGGTGCTTCATTTATTATTCTCTAATGTGGGATGATCATGGAGTATTTATGGCCCTGTGCCGTGAGCAGGGTATCATAATGTTATGTATTAAATGCATTGTCTTAGGCTCATAGATGAGGGACAGAATCTGCAGTCCAGTGATGTGCTGCCAGGAGTAAGAGGTAGGGTGACCAGACAGCAAATGTGAAAAATTGGGATGGGGTCGGGGTGTAATAGGAGCCTATATAAGAAAAAGACCCAAAAATCGGGACTGTCCCTATAAAATCGGGACATCTGGTCACCCTAGTAAGAGGCAGAGGGCTCCTGAATGGATTCCTCCAATGTGCAAGAGGCGCCTCAAGCAGGCTCCCATCATGCAAACGTTTGAGTGTGTATGTGCCCATTTGCCTGCAGACTATTGGAATCTCTTAGGGCAGGGGTGGGCAAACTACGGCCCGCGGGCCGGATCCGGCCCGCCAGCTGTTTTAATCCGGCCCTTGAGCTCCCACTGGGGAGTGGGGTCTGAGGCTTGCCCCGCTCCAGCACTCCAGCTGGGGAGCAGGATTGGGGGCCATGCCATGCGGCTCCCGGAAGCAGCAGCATGTCCCCCCTCTGGCTCCTACGCATAGGGGCAGCCAGGGGGCTTCGCACGCTCCCCCTGCCCCAAGCGCCACCCCCGCAGCTCCCATTGGCTGGGAACCGCAGCCAATGGGAGTGCAGGGGCGGCGCCTGCGGACGGGGCAGCATGCAGCACAGCTGCCTGGCCATGCCTCTGCGTAGGAGATGGAGGGGGGGACATGCCGCTGCTTCAGGGAGCCGCTTGAGGTAAGCGCCACCCGGAGCCTGCACCCCCTGAGGCACCCCCCATGCCCCAACCCCCCTGCCCCAGTCCTGATCCCCCTCCCACCCTCCGAACCCCTCAGTCCCAGCCTGGAGCACCGTCCTACATCCCAAACCCCTCATCCCCAGTCCAAACCCAGAGCCCGCACCCCTAGCCAGAGCCCTCACCCCCCCCCAGCACTCCACCTGCCCCAGCCCAGAGCCCCCTCCTGCACCCTGAACTCCTCACTTCTGGCCCCACCCCAGAGCCCGCACCCCCAGCCAGAGCCCTCACCCCCTCCTACACCCCAACCCCAATTTCGTGAGCATTCATGGCCTGCCATACAATTTCTATACCCAGCTGAATGTAAAGATAGTGCATGGGCTCTGGGTGGTACAAAATGAGGCTGCCTTCCTCTTCCATTGGCTGAGATGCCATGAGCCCATCAGGCTCATACTCAAATCCTTCCTCTGGCTCCCAGTCATCTTCTGATCTCCGTTTCCTAATCTTCAAAGCAATTAATGGATCAAACCTCAGCCACATTAAAGACAGAATTTTGATCTGTGAACCACTGTGACAGCTGCTCCTCTAGGACCATGTTGGTCACAAAGCCCAGGGTGAAGCACATGAGTGCCGGGGACAAAGGGTTCAGTCCGGGGACTCTGGCTATGCAGTGAACGGGAGCCAGAGCCAGACTGTCTCTATGAAACACTGCAAAGCCTTCTCTTTGCAAAAGCCGTTCCACCATCAGAATCACTCAGAACATTGACAGTCCCACCTACCCAAACAAAACCTGTTACAAACAAATCAACCAACCAAAACAAAAGTATACCCCAAGCAGAGCTCTGGCCTCATGAGAGAGAAGTGCCAGATACTCCATGGAGTCACTGGGGACTTCACTATTGCTGTTGGTTTAACACGGAAGTGCTGGAATCCCACTGTGACGGGTGACAGTAAAGAACCCTAAGATAGATCTCGTCCATCTCTTACCTCAGGGGCTTTCCTAAGATCCCCCTCTCAGCATCATGGGCTAATGGAGACATGAGAATGAGGAGCACATGTGCTTCCCTAATCTCAGTCCTGGGTCCCACAGTGTGGGGAGGAATTGTAACAGAATTTCTTAGAGGGGGCTGGGGACACGTTCTTCTTCCTGCCTGGGGAGATGCTTAGGCAAATCCTGTGCCTGAAAGGAAATCATTCCAGGCAGGATTTGGGGCTCCAGTGATGACCCAGCTGTGTAGATGACCCTTTCAAGAATGGATGCCCACAAGGCTGCAGTGATTCGGAACTGTGCTGAGTCACTTCCAGCTAGTGCAGGCTTGCTTTTGGGGTCACTGGAGAGAGCCACTGCCTCTGGACCCCCCAGAGTTTGACTCTCGGTTGCAGTAACAAGCCCACCCAGCAGACACACCGAACATGAAGGAAGTAGGGCAGACCACTGCCATCCTCATGACTGCAGGTCCCAGCGTTCAGTGTCTTGTCTTGATCTGGGTGCCTAGGCTACATTGCATGCTGGGAGCAGTGATGTTCAGGGACTACATCAAAGGTGAGGGCAGGTGTAACCTGTTTGATCTCTCTCAAATTCAGTGCAATCCTCAGTTGCAATAGGGCTCCCTTGGCGGGGCAGTGTTCTGGTGCTGCAGCCTCATTCCTCAGAGAAGGGCAGCTGCATTGAGTTTGCCTGTGTAGGTCTTTGTGCTACGCAGAAGTTAGGGGGGAAGCCCTCCTGGGTCCCATCATGCAGTTAATTAGGAGGTGGCTGCAGAGAGCTGGGCTCTGGGAAGAGTGCCCTCAGGCTGCAGGCATTTGCTGGAAAATGCTCCTCCCTCATGTCTTAGGAAATCCTTCCTCACCCCCTGCTTCTGGATTCAGCCTAACCAGGGCTTGGGAGGGCCTGGCTGGCAGAGCTCTGCGGCTCCAGCCCGGCTTGCGGAGTGCTGTGCTCGCTGAGTGGGAAGGCAGAGATAAGCGTGTGCTGAGGGCAGGCGCTTCATCGCTGCCTCTCAGCCACTCGCCTTTGAACTAAGCAAACTGCTTTATTTCTGTTCAGAGTCCAGGCTTTGAAGCCACACGCGGAGCAGTTAATCAGCAGCTTCCCGCCTCCTTGGGGGATGGAGCAGGGTAGGGCACTGAGGCCCATTGCAGCCCTCTTGGTTTCTGACTGCACCCACTCTACCCTCCGGTTAGCCCATCACGCCGCTAGAATCACTGCGGTTCGCTGCCTGGGGCTGAGGATTGGGACAGGAAGCTCTCCCGCTCTCCAGCTGTGTCCCTGAGGACGTTTTGTGCGTTATCCCCCTATTTATCTGCACACAGAGTTGTGGTTGTTGCATATTTATATAGTGCCATTAAAGGCACGTTGCGCTTTACAAAACTCAGGAGGTGAGGTCCTGGCCCTGAAGAGTTTGCAGTATAACTGGCACAAAAGATCTAGAGAACCGTGGTTCAGGTGCAGATCCAGGCCCGTGGTGGAGATCAGCAAGGATTCCCTCAGGGGAGGGTTTGAAGGAGGCTGGCGTGACCACTTTGCCTATGGAAAGTGAGGGGATTAGAGACATCACTGCAGCCTTTTGCTCCCACCCTCCCCATCCTGTGGGCATACTCTTGTATTGAGCATGGAGGCTGTGGCAGCGTAATGCTGTAGGAGTTCAGGATGGAACGTGTACAGAAATACTCAGACCTTTAGTTCAGCAGTTAATGCCCAGTTGTGTGCTGTGCCACTCGCTTGTCAGATGCTGAGGCTAGTGGTATGTTGGTCTCTGCACAGAATGGCATTGAAGTGCTTCAGGGGGGAGGGATAGCTCAGTGGTTTGAGCATTGGCCCGCTAAACCCAGGTTTGTGAGTTCAATCCTTGAGGGGGCCACTTAGGGATCTGGGGCAAAAAATTGGGCCTGCTAGTGAAGGCAGGGGGCTGGACTCGATGACCCTTCGGGGTCCCTTCCAGCTCTATGAGATAGGCATATCTCCATATATCTTTATCTATATCTCCACAGGGTTTGGAGAAGCCAGTTGGAGGCGGGTGGGTATTGTGGTGATAGGAGGGGGGGTGGGGGTGGAGGTTCTGCCTACCAGTGTAGTCCTGAGGCCTTGTTCAGCCAGGCGTGGTTTAGTGCTGAAACACTTGCTCGTGCATGAAAAGCAAGTGGTTCTGCTAATTCCTGTCTGCACAAGTGGAGTTGAAGTTCTCTCCCTCCTGACCTCTGGGTAGCAGTCCAGAGGGAGGTGATTTGTTGCAGAGGGCGGCTCAGGCTGGATGCTGTTGAATGTGTGTGAATAAGACAGAGGGGTGATGTCCAAACTTTGGGCGGCTGAGGTGCTTTTGTTAACTACTAGAGGAGTCCAAGGGCCGCACTGAATTTGTATAAAATGGAGCAGATTGCAGCTGCCTTTATCTTTCATATGGAAGCCGGGCTTTGGAGCTGTGCTCTGGCTCCGCTCCAGCTCCAGGCAAAAGCCTGCAGCTCCACTGCTCCGCGCTCCAGCTCCGGGCTCCGCTCCAAAGCCCTGTATGGAAGTGTAGCCCCTGGAGACCAGGACAGAACAAGGCCAGGACATTAGAATCCAGATGGAGGATTGCTTGTGGGATCTCTACTCTCCACAGGCCACATCTTGGTTAAACAGGAAGGCCGACCTGGGCCAGATTTTGGCTGCCCGTAGAGTAAGGGCTTTTCCTCCATCCAGCTTGACCCTTCTGGGTGTGATATCTCTTACCTTGGAAACGAATATGCATCATAAATTCCTGCTTGTGACACTGGTGCAGGATCCAATGGAAAGGGAAGCAGTGTCATGTTTCCAGGGACAGTTGCTGATTGGGCCATCCAGGTGAGAGGAGAAGGCGTTTCTGCTGGGGGTGAGGGCCCCTTTCACAGAGGAAGGTCCAGGGTGATGAAGATGCTGGTATTTTGGCCAGACTCCAGCAGATGGTGGTTGAATTGGTGGTCAGCAGAGGTCTGGGCTCCCTCCACCTTGGCACTTTTCAGATAAAACTGGACATTTCCGCAGTGAGGAAGGGGTATTGGAGGACACTATAAANCAGCAAACATATAATATTTTAACAAAACAAGCATATGAATGTTTGAAATTTGAATTTAGTTAAACATTCAAGTTTTTTAAAATCAGGTTTGTTTTTGTTAAAATTGTTTTTAACTAAAATAGTTAAAAGAAATATTTAAAAAAAACCCTAAAATTAAATTGACTATGTCAGCCAGGTCAACATGAGAAACTTAAAATATTGGCATCTGCAGCTAACTCAGTCGTCTTCACCTTCATTTTCCTGTTTGTTCATAATCTGGAAAAGAAAAACAAGCTTTCCTGCTTTTTCAGGTCCCAAATGATTTCTCAATTTGGAATGAATTAGTGCAAAGGAAGAAAATATTCTTTCTACACCGGCAGAAGAAGCTACTGCTGTTAAAAGTGAGATTATCACTTCAACAGTCTCTGAATCCAAGTGCTTAAGTGACTTCCACCAGTTCACTGGTGTGACTTTCTTTAAAACATCATCAGCAAACATATATTTATTGAATGGTTCACTCCTAGCGCTGAAGTTTATTATAGTTGGCATTATGGAGGGATGATTGCTGGATGTTCATGTCATTGCCAACTCCTCTTCTTCAGCAGTTAAGGTTTGACCCTGGTACCGAATATTGAGAATATTTGCAAGAAAATGAGCTGGAGATAGTGCTTGTCCCATTTGTTTTTTTAATGCTTGTAATTTAACTCTGTCATTGCATATTTCTCTTTTTAAGATCTCACTCGGTTCCTTCCAGATTTCAACAGCGTCAGCAATAAAACAGCTATTTCCCTGCATTTTGTTCAAGGCTACAGAAATAGGCTTCAGGGTACTCAGCATGTGTTCAACATTTCTCTTAAGCCCAATGTTGAGAACTTTGGCTGTGACAGTGCCATCTATTTTTTCACGTTTTTGTTCACAAACGGTCATAAGATTAGGCCAGTTCTTGATATAGTGCCCAAAACAGCCCACTACTGAGTTCCATCGCATGTCTTGTGGGAGAGTTAGCTTGGTTCCTCCCACTTTTTTCAGAGCAGGTGCTGCAAAGTGATTGTTACGGAAGTATTTTGCAATTTCAACAACATTAGCCTTTATTTCTGGAACACTGAAGTCTTTGGCTAGGAGGTACATCAAATGAGCACTGCAAACGTATGTTATTAGTTTGGGACTCTCTTCTAAATAATTTCTTCTCATCTTGGATACATTTTCAGCATTGTCTGTGACCAAGCTGTATACTAAACATAGAATCATAGCATATGAGGGTTGAAAGGGACCTCAGGAGGTCATCTAGTCCAATCCCCTGCTCAAAGCAGGACCAATCCCCAACTAAATCATCCCAGCCAGTGCTTTATCAAGCCTGACCTTAAAAACCTCTAAGGAAGGAGATTCCACCACCTCCCTAGGGAACCCATTCCAGTGCTTCACCACCCTCTAGGGAAAAAGTTTTTCCTAATATCCAACCTAAACCTTCCCCACTGTAACTTGAGACCATTACTCCTTGTTCTGTCATCTGGTACCACTGAGAACAGTCTAGATCCATCCTCTTTGGAACCCCCTTTCAGGTAGTTGAAAGCAGCTATCAAATCGCCCCTCATTCTTCTCTTCTGCAGACTAAATAACTCCAGTTCCCTCAGCCTCTCCTCATAAATCATGTGCTCCAGCCCCCTAATAATTTTTGTTGCCCTCCGCTGGACTCTTTCCAATTTTTCCACATCCTTCTTGTAGTGTGGGGCCCAAAACTGGACACAGTACTCCAGATGAGGCCTCACCAATGTCGAATAGAGGGGAATGATCACGTCCCTCAATCTGCTGGCAATGCCCCTACTTATACAGCCCAAAATGCCGTTAGCCTTCTTGGCAACAAGGGCACATTGTTGACTCATATCCAGTTTCTCGTCCACTGTAACCCCTAGGTTCTTTTCTGCAGAACTGCTGCCTAGCCATTCGGTCCCTAGTTTGTAGCAGTGCATGGGATTCTTCCGTCCTAAGTGCAGGACTCTGCACTTGTCCTTGTTGAACCTTATAAGATTTCTTTTAGCCCAATCATTCAATTTGTCTATGTCACTCTGGACCCTATCCCTACCCTCCAGTGTATCTACCTCTCCCCCCAGCTTAGTGTCATCTNATTCCTGATCACTTTCCTCTCCTCGAAGTGCTTCAGAATTGATTCCTTGAGGACCTGCTCCATGATTTTTCCAGGGACTGAGATGAGGCTGACTGGCCTGTAGTTCCCCGGTCCTCCTCCTTCCCTTTTTTAAAGATGGACACTACATTAGCCTTTTTCCAGTCATCCGGGACCTCCCCCAATCGCCATGAGTTTTCAAAGATAATGGCCAATGGCTCTGCAATCACATCCGCCAACTCATTTAGCACCCTTGGATGCAGTGCATCCGACCCAATGGAGTTTTCTAAATAGTCCCGAACCATTTCTTTCTCCACAGAGGGCTGGTCACGTCCTCCCCATGCTGTGCTGCCCAGTGCAGCAGTCTGGGAGCTGACCTTGTTCGTGAAGACAGAGGCAATGAATGCATTGAGTACATTAGCTTTTTCCACATCCTCTGTCACTAGGTTGCCTCCCTCATTCAGTAAGGGGCCCACACTTTCCTTGACTTTCTTCTTGTTGCTAACATACCTGAAGAAACCCTTCTTGTTACTCTTAATATCTCTTGCTAGCTGCAACTCCATGTGTGATTTGGCCTTCCTGATTTCACTCCTGCATGCCTGAGCAATATTTTTATACTCCTCCCTGGTCATTTATCCAATCTTCCACTTCTTGTAAGCTTCTTTTTTGTGTTTAAGATCAGCAAGGATTTCACTGTTAAGCCAAGCTGGTCGCCTGCCGTATTTACTATTCTTTCTACACATCGGGATAGTTTGTTCCTGCAACCTCAATAAGGATTCTTTAAAATACAGCCAGCTCTCCTGGACTCCTTTCCCCCTCATGTTATTCTCCCAGGGGATCCTGCCCATCAGTTCCCTGAGGGAGTCAAAAGTCTGCTTTTCTGAAGTCCAGGGTCTGTATTCTGCTGCTCTCCTTTCTTCCTTGTGTCCGGATCCTGAACTCTACCATCTCATGGTCACTGCCTCCCAGGCTCCCATCCACTTTTGCTTCCCCTACTAATTCTTCCCTGTTTGTGAGCAGCAGGTCAAGAAGAGCTCTGCCCCTAGTTGGTTCCTCCAGCACTTGTACTAGGAAATTGTCCCCTACACTTTCCAAAAACTTCCTGGATTGTCTGTGCACCGCTGTATTGCTCTCCCAGCAGATATCAGGGTGATTGAAGTCTCCCATGAGAACCAGGGCCTGTGATCTAGTAACTTCTGTTAATTGCCGGAAGAAAGCCTCATCCACCTGGTCTGGTGGTCTATAGCAGATTCCCACCACGACATCCCCCTTGTTGTTCACACTTCTAAACTTAATCCAGAGACTCTCAGGTTTTTCTGCAGTTTCATACCAGAGCTCTGAGCAGTCATACTCCTCTCTTACATACAGTGCAACTCCCCCACCTTTTCTGCCCTGCCTGTCCTTCCGGAACAGTTTATATCCATCCATGACAGTACTCCAGTCATGTGAGTTATCCCACCAACTCTCTGTTATTCCAATGACGACATAGTTCCTTGACTCTGCCAGGACTTCCAGTTCTCTCTGCTGCTTTCCCAGGCTTCTTGCATTTGTGTATAGGCACTTAAGATAACTCACTGATTGTCCCGCTTTCTCAGTCTGAGACAGGAGTCCTCCCCTCTTGCACTCTCCTGCTCGTGCTTCCTCCCGGTATCCCACTTCCCCACTTACCTCAGGGCTTTGGTCTCCTTCCCCCGGTGAACCTAGTTTAAAGCCCTCCTCACTAGGTTAGCCAGCCTGCTGGCGAAGATGCTCTTCCCTCTCTTCGTTAGGTGGAGCCCGTCTCTGCCTAGCACTCCGCCTTCTTGGAACACCATCCCAGGGTCAAAGAATCCAAAGCCTTCTCTCCGACACCACCTGCGTAGCTATTTGTTGACTTCCAGGATTCGACGGTCTCTACCCGGGCCTTTTCCTTCCTTCCACAGGGAGGATGGACGAGAACACCACTTGCGCCTCAAACTCCTTTATCCTTCTTCCCAGAGCCATGTAGTCTGCAGTGATCCGCTCAAGGTCATTCTTGGCAGTATCATTGTTGCCCACATGGAGAAGCAGGAAGGGGTAGTGATCCGAGGGCTTGATGAGTCTCAGCAGTCTCTCCGTCACATCGTGAATCCTAGCTCCTGGCAAGCAGCACACTTCTCGGTTTTCCCGGTCGGGGCGGCAGACAGATGACTCAGTCCCCCTGAGGAGGGAGTCCCCGACCACCATCACCCGCCTTCTTCTCTTGTCAGTGGTGGTCGTGGAACCCCCATCCCTAGGACAGTGCCTCTCATGCCTTCCAATCGGTGGAGTCGTCTTCTGCTCCCTTCCCTCAGATGTATCATCTAGTCCACTCTCCGCATTAGTACCTGTGGAGGGAACATGAAAACGGTTGCTCACCTGTATCTGCATTGCTGGTACATGGTCGCTCCTCTTTCTTCTTCTGGAGGTCACATGCTGCCAAATTTCTTCACCGTCCTTCTGTCCCCGCTGCGCAGCCTGCTCTGATTCTTCAGAATGTTGTGCCTGTAGAAGCATATCCTGATGTCTGTCCAGGAAATCTTCATTTTCTGTCATGCAACACAGTGTCGATACTTGTTTCTCCAGACCTTGAACCTTCTCTTCCAATATGGAGACCAGCTTGCACTTTTTACAGACAAAGTCGCTTCTGTCCTGTGGAAGAAAGACAAACATGGCACATTTTAATTTTTTTTTCACAGTTTGTTATAGCTTTTACTGCTACTTGTAAGTATTCTGCTGTTTGTGCATTTCCTGATGTATCAATTGTTTCTGTAAGGAAGACATTCCCTTCTTCTGTTGTCACACAAGCACATACAACAGGATCATTGTGGACATTGCTCCACCCATCAAGACTCAGGTTAACAATTTCACCCTCTAGACCAGGGGTCGGCAACCTTTCAGAAGTGGTGTGCCGAGTCTTCATTTATTCACTCTAATTTAAGGTTTCGCGTGCCAGTCATACATTTTAACATTTTTAGAAGGTCTCTTTCTATAAGTCTATAATATATAACTAAACGATTGTTGTATGTAAAGTAAATAAGGTTTTTAAAATGTTTAAGAAGCTTAATTTAAAATTAAATTAAAATGCAGAGCCCCCTGGACTGGTGGCCAGGACCCGGGCAGCGTGAGTGCCACTGAAAATCAGCTCGCGTGCCGCCTTCGGCACGTGTGCCATAGGTTGCCTACCCCTGATCTAGACCTTTTGCACACTGCTCAATTTCTCTTTTATACACTTGATCCAGCAATTTGTCTGTGACATCTGCTCTGTTGGGGGGACTGTGTCCTGGTCTTAATGACTGAACCATGTTAATGAAGTGTGGGTTCTCAATCATACAGAAAGGAGAGTTTGTTGTATAAACAAACAGGGCAATTTTTTCATCCATTACCTCTTTTTGTAATCTGCTGGTTCTTATCACAAACCTATCTATGATTGTTTCTGGATGATGGAGATATTTTTTTTTCTTTTTGCTACAGGTGATATACTGTGGCTATGTGACATACATAAGGTGACTGAAACACTGTCATTGGCAGACAACTCTGAAACTATAGAAAATAATGGTGATGTTGAAGGTGGATAGTCTTCAGAATCCTGTATGTTGAGGATGGATTCTCCGAAACAAAATAAGTCAATGCAGTTATTTAATTATTATTACCATACTCCTCATTTAGTATTCCTCATTGCGTTCACTGACACTCAGTACTACTTTAAAGGTGAAATTGTAAAAGGAAGATCTGCCTATTTCAGCTGTTTATTTTTTATCACAACTGCATCTAAAATGATAGTACCATAGAGTAACAACTATATTTTTTGCTCAAACATGAGAATTCAAGAATAGTCTAGATGGAAGACAGGCAGTCCTTAAGAAAAAAGTATGAAATAAAAAAGCTTACCAACCTGAACATCCTGCATGTTCAGACATGTTCCTTTCATAATCTTCAACGCAGCTTCCTCCTGAGAAGGAACACTTCTCATGATGCTGTTTCATTTGGGCAACCAGGCCTTGCATTTCTTCGTTGCACTGCTTGCATTTTGCATGGATGAATCATAAAATATCAGGGTTGGAAGGGACCTCAGGAGGTCATCTAGTCCAACCCCCTGCTCTAAGCAGGACCAATCTCCAACTAAATCATCCCAGCCAGGGCTTTGTCAAGCCGGACCTTAAAAACCTCTAAGGAAGGAGATTCCACCACCTCCCTAGGTAACCCATTCCAGTGCTTCACCACCCTCCTAGTGAAAAAGTTTTTCCTAATATCCAACCTAAACCTCCCCCACTGCAACTTGAGACCATTACTCCTTGTTCTGTCATGTCTGTGTTACCCACAGGTAGAGGAACTTCATTAAAATATTCCCAAAATGGGTCTCTTTTACGGCCTGCTGCCATTATAGGTTTTCCCTTCTAGTGAGAGAATGTTATGGTAGATCTCAAATCAATGAAGGCTACACTCAGAAAGACCTCAAGACTTCTGGAATATGCTGCTGAAACAGTTTCACTTTTGTTTCTACTGCCTGTCCCTCCCTTATCATATTTATCTCCAGACTTCTTCTCCTTGTCCAGATCTATTCCGCCCCCAACAATCTTCTACTTTTTGAGACTTTGCACTTTTAGAGAGAGGTAAGGGATTGACTCTGTGTACACAAATTTGCAGAGGGACAATAGGGTTGAGGTCCGTTATTTCTCACCTCTCTATATTATTTAATTAATTAATTTTATTTATTTAAAAACATTTTTTCTGTTAAGCATGTTATCTCTGGAGACACAAATTCACAGTTTGAAAACTGCAAAACTAAGCATATCTGATGGTGTCTTCTAGACTGAGCACTGAGTCACATTGGGTAGATAGGAAGATTAACCTAAATAATCTATACAGAAGCCCCTGGAACCCCATAAGATTGGGTCCCTAATCCATGAACTATTGGAATTTATTTACAAAAATTTTCTTAAACATTACATTAATATATTGTCTCATACGATAGGATTAGAATTTATAATCCCTATACACGGCTACCTCTCTGAAACCTGATTCCATGATGAGATATCTTTGAGCTATAATGTATCTTAATTAAAACTATCTTTAGATAGGTTTTTTCCTCAAAAAAATTTTTATCCAAAAAATCCAATTTTTAAATAAAAATATTTTTTTGATTTTTTTTTAAATTGTTGATTTTTATCCACCCTGATAAAAAATATTCAGAACACCAACATTAGAAGACCAAATGTCATACCCCACATATGTTTGTTATTTTAGTTAAAAAATCCACCACACACTGGGGCCTCGACGTTGAAACGGGGAGCAAATTCCACTGTCAGGGAGCTTGATTAGCAAATAAGCGGCTGGCAGAATTTTTAAGTTAAACTTGGATAAGCCAAAAGGCCTGTCAAACCTGGTCTCAATGGAAGGGTCGGAAACCCAGGATATGATATTAGAAGTTCCCCTAATGAGAGGGCCATGTCTGTTCGGGCCTTTAAAAGTAAGTAATAAAAAGCTAAAATCAATAAGAGGAGATTTCTTTTCAAGCTGTTAGTTTAAAAAAAACTAAGAACTGGGATGGGATGTTGTGATTTCTTGTTTATTTCTCTAGACTCCCGTGTGAAGCCTAAAGCACTGGGCAGCATGCTGTAGGAATTGAGCCTGGTTGGCTCAGACCAGGGAAACATCTAGTTCAGTATCCTGTCTCTCCCAGTGGCCGGTACCAGATGCTTCAGAGGAAGGTGGACAGTTATGGAATAACCTGCCTCTTGGGGTAGTTTTGTCCTAACTCCAGACAGGAAGTGGTTGGCTTATTCCTTGAAGGAGGATTGATATCCCTCCTATTTTTTTCCTCCCTGTCTGTGGTAACTGTAGTTGTTCTCCATAGCAATATTATCTAAGCTAGTGATTTTCAGCTTTTCCCATACCTTGAGCCTGTTACAATAGAAACCAAGAATGGAACCCCCTCTAATCTAGCCAACCCCAGGTTTAATCCTACTAGGCTCTTGGCCTCAGAGATATTTTGTGACCGTGAGTTCTACAGGTTTATCACATGTATTCCCTTTTATCAATTTGCTATCTTTCAGTTTCATTGACTATGGGCCTGTTTTTGTATTATTTGAGAGGGTAAATAGGAGCATGCAATTTACCTTCTCTACCCTTTGTCATTTCCTCTCTGAAGTCAACAGTCTCAGTCTCTCCTGTCCAACTCGGCCTCCCACTGATTCTGCTATATCCTTTCTGAGATGTGGTGAACAGAACTGAACACAATATCCTAGCGGAGGAGGCCTCACTGATTTATTGAATGGCAGGATGATCTCAGTATTTCCCATCAGATTCTTTGTAGAGCCTTACATTTTGTATGCTCTCCCCCAAAAAATACATTTTTCTTGAGTAGTTACAGATGGGAACTAATAAGATTTTTCCATGTCTTATTTTGAGTCTTTGAATCTCCTTAATTGGCTCTTTGTAACAATGAGAGGCAATATGATCTAGTGGTCTGAGCATATCATGGAGCGCCAGAAACTCTGATTCTAGTAATCCCAGCTCTGCTCCTGTCTCACTCTGTGACCCTGGAGAAGTTGCTTTACCTTTGTGTGCCTCAGTTTCCCAAACGGGGTAATACCTATTTCACGTGGGGCTTGTGAGGTTTACTTAGTATTTGCCCAGGGTACTGCAAATGGAAAAGCATTATGTAAATGCTGTGTGTTTGTGCTTGTGCTTTCGGTCACCTTTGGGTGGACAGACGCCTTTGAGATGTGCCATGCAATTTCTTACAGTTAACTTGATGGTTGGATTTCCTAGAGGAACAGAGCCCAGGATTTTGTGTGTGTTAAAGAAGATGTTTTTCTAAAACATAATCTACGTTGGCTGTGAAGTTTTTGCTAGTTTCCTGTTGGGCTGGGAGATCAGGACAGTTGTTGGAAACCTACAAAGACAGCAGTTGGGTTCGGCATAAGGAAACATAAATGTCAAGGGCTGACAGATACATGTCCAATCAGAGGTAGGACAGGCCATCCTGCCGTGTCCTCCTTCAGCGAGTGTGCATGTGGTTTCTGTAGCCTATGAGTGTTCTGCAGTGCTAAGCACTTGGTCAACAGTGTCTCTCTGAGCCCTTCTCCAGGTGTGTAGGTACAAGCTGCTATCAGGAATGGCTCCATGGACCACAAGTGACCTAATATGGCTTACAGCGTGACTTGTTATTGTCTTCGTCTTCAGTACAGAGGCTTGGCACCAGGGTGGATTTGATTTAAATCACTAGTCAGGAAGACTCGATTTAATCGTGGATTTCTATATAAAAGTGCATTCTTGTTGGTTGTTATAACCTTAATACATATTCTTCACAACTCAGAGATAGATGTAGGTTTCATTTTTAGAAGGTACACGCTATACATTTTTAAAATGATTTATTTTGAAAACTTTTCAGATTAGTTTTACAGCTATATCAGAAAATGAATGATTGGTTATTTCATTTACCAAAGGTAATTGAAGCAGATATTTATGAAGTCATTGGGAGGTGAACTATCTCCAATTCAACAGGTTAATCATTAATATTTGGAGGATTTTCTTGCCATGCTGGATTAGGAGGAGAACATCACCAGACAGACATTTAAATTGTTTTATTTAACTAAAACAACAACGTTATGTATTCTGGATTTTTTTTCTTCAACAGCAAACATATAATATTTTAACAAAACAAGCATATGAATTTTTGAATTTAGTTAAACATTCAAGTTTTTTAAAATCAGGTTTGTTTTTGTTAAAATTGTTTTAAAGTAAAATAGTTAAATGAAATATTAAAAAACCCTAAAATTAAATTGACTATGTCAGCCAGGTCAACATGAGAAACTTAAAATATTGGCTTCTGCAGCTGACTCAGTCGTCTTCACCTTCATTTTCCTGTTTGTTCATAATCTGGAATTTCTCATATTTCTCTTTTTAAGATCTCACTCAGTTCCTTCCAAATTTCAACAGCGTCAGCAATAAAACAGCTATTTCCCTGCATTTTGTTCAAGGCTACAGAAATAGGCTTCAGGGTACTCAGCATGTGTTCAACATTTCTCTTAAGCCCAATGTTGAGAACTTTAGCTGTGTGTAACGATGTGGCCTCTGGCGGGACACTACCGAGAGTATCAATTCAGGACAAATTGCTTAGAGCAGGGCAGTCACAGCCCAAGGCTGGGGTTTCTTCACTATTAAGGCACACCAGACCAGCCAAACAGAGAGGACTTCGGTCTCACCCCACAGACTAACCAGAAGTCATACAAGCAATTCCCTCAGATACTCCATTTTTCCAGTACCACCACCAGTGCCACTCCTTATGGGGATGAATGGTTATGAAAACCAATACCCCAGTAAAAGAAAAAAGGTTCTCCCAATCCCAAAGGATCAAGCCCCAGACCCAGGTCAATATACCAGTCAGATCTTACCCACAAATCACGCTGTTGCCAATCTTTTAGAATCTAAAATCTAAAGGTTTATTCATAAAAAGAAAGAAATATAGATGAGAGTTAAAGTTGGTTAAATGGAATCAATTACATCCAGTGATGGCGAAGTTCTTGGTTCAGGCTTGTAGCAGTGATGGAATAAACTGCAGGTTCAAATCAAGTCTCTGGAACATCCCCAGCTGGGATGGGTCATTCAGTCCTTTGTTCAGAGCTTCAGTGTAGCAAAGTTCTTCCAGAGGTAAGAAGCGGGATTGAAGACAAAATGGAGGGGTTTCCAGGGCCTTTTATATCCTCTGCCCTGTGGAAGGAAAACCCTTTGTTCTTCCTGTGGAAAATCACAGCAGCCAGGTGGAGTTTGGAGTCACATGGGCAAGTCACATGTCCACGCATGACTCAGTTCTTTACAGGTTGAGCAGCCATTGCTCACATGCTACCTTGAACGTTCCCAGGAAGACTCCTCATATGTGGATTGGAGTCTCCCAAGGTCCATTGTCAGTTAAGTGTTTCTTGATTGGGCACTTAATCTGAAGAGTCCCTTCTCAATAAGCTGGCCAAATGCTTCACTGGTGCTACTTAGAATTAAACACACTGAGATACAAGTACACAGCCAATATTCATAACTTCAAATAAAAAAATGATACACACATACAGACTGCATCATCATACCCAGCAAACTACAACCTTTTCATAGACACCTTCTTGACCTCCTTTGTACAAGATTTGGTGCAACTATAGGACCTTGGTTGCAAGAATGATTTATACAGTCACAATTCATGTCAATAACGTCACACCCTCAATGCAAAATTGATGCAGGAAAGGATGACACAAACATCACTGACTACATCCCAAGAGCTTTCCATCCTTGGTTCTGTCTTACTACCGCTAGTATTGGGTTAGAAGCCGTATCAGTGTATAACAGAAATGGTTTATCAAAGCCATGTTCAATAACATGATTGAATCTTTTTACAGACCCAAGGTAAAACTTGGTTAGAACAATAGTGGATTGGATCTGCTCTTGCAGCATGGCTCCTGTATGTTTCATGTGATCTTGCCAAGAGCTAAAGAACATAGCTACTTTATCCATACAAGCTCTGACAAATGTTTGGAACCCAATTAATATCAAGACAATGTAGATATTAATGTTGTCCATAGTATAGGAATCTTGGCATTTAGCTGTGAAAGCAATATGGTAGTGTGCCTCAGTTTCCCTTTTCCATACAGCACATGAAGTCTGGAATGTCTTTTCTCCTGTGAAAAGCCCCAAGACTGGTTACAGGCACTAACTGTGAAACATCTGTATCACAAGGTCTTTTAACATAAAGTGTGCTCTTATGAATCACTCTCAACATGTTCAAGGGTTTTTCCAAAAGATTAGGCACATTGTACATTTTTACAGTTCTTGGTAATAGCAACACATTAGTTACAAAAATCACCATCAGCAATAACAACAAATTCATTGCAAGTGTCCATCTACAATGATTTTTGTCATGCCAGATCTTTGGCTCAATACCATTGGGGTTTTGGCATTTGAGGGTAACCCTGTGGCTTCCCTTTGCAAAATTAAGTTCTCTCTTACATCAGGAAATATTTCACAGCAGAATATTTACAAGAAGTAGCAGTAAAAGCTATAACAAACTGAAAAAAAATTCAAATGTCTAGTACACAGCTTGGTCACAGACAATGCTGAAAATGTATCCAGATAAGAAATTATTTGGAAGAGAGTGAAGAGAGAGTCCCAAGCTAATAACATATGGTTGCAGTGCTTATTTGATGCACTTCCTAGCCAAAGACTTCAGTGTTCCAGAAATAAAGGCTAATGTTGTTGAAATTGCAAAATACTTCCATAACAACCACTTTGCAGCAGCTGCTCTGAAAAAAGTGGGAGGAACCAAGCTAACTCTCCCACAAGACATGCGATGGAACTCAGTAGTGGACTGTTTTGGGCACTATATCAAGAACTGGCCTAGTCTTATGACCGTTTGTGAACAAAATTGTGAAAAAATAGATGGCACTGTCATAGCCAAAGTTCTCAACATTGGGCTTAAGAGAAATGTTGAACACATGCTGAGTACCCTGAAGCTTATTTCTGTAACCTTGAACAAAATGCAGGGAAATAGCTGTTTTATTGCTGATGCTGTTGAAATTTGGAAGGGTGAGATCTTAAAAAGAGAAATATGCAATGACAGAGTTACGTTACAAGCATTAAAAAGACCAATGGGACAAGCACTATCTCCAGCTCATTTTCTTGCAAATATTCTCAATATTCGGTACCAGGGTCAAACCTTAACTGGTGAAGAAGAGGCATTGGCAATGACATGGACATCCAGCAATCATCCCTCCATAATGCCAACTATAATAAACTTCAGCGCTAAGAGTGAACCATTCAAGAAATATATGTTTGCTGATGATGTTTTAAAGAAAGTCACACCAGTGAACTGGTGGAAGTCACTTAAGCACTTGGATTCAGAGACTGTTGAAGTGATAATCTCACTTTTAACAGCAGTAGCTTCTTCTGCCGGTGTAGAAAGAATATTTTCTTCCTTTGGACTAATTCATTCCAAATTGAGAAATCTTTTGGACCTGAAAAAGCAGGAAAGCTTGTTTTTCTTTTCCAGATTATGAACAAACAGGAAAATGAAGGTGAAGACGACTGAATTAGCTGCAGAAGCTAATATTTTAAGTTTCTCATGTTGACCTGGCTGACATAGTCGATTTAATTTTTGTTTTTTAATATTTCATTTAACTATTTTACTTTAAAACAATTTTAACAAAAACAAACCTGGTTTTAAAAAACTTGAATGTTTAAATTCAGAAATTCATATGCTTGTTTTGTTAAAATATTATATGTTTGCTGTTGAAGAAAAAAGTCCAGAATACATAACATTGTTGTTTTAGTTAAATAAAACAATTTAAATTTCTGTCTGGTGATGTTCTCCTCCTAATCCAGCATGGCAAGAAAATCCTCCAAATATTAATGATTAACCTGTTGAATTGGAGATAGTTCACCTCCCAATGACTTCATAAATATCTGCTTCAATTACCTTTGGTAAATGAAATAACCAAACAATCTTTCATTTTCTGATATAACTGTAAAACTAATCTGAAAAGTTTTCAAAATAAATCACTTAAAAAATGTATAGTGTGTACCTTCTAAAAATGAAACCTACATCTATCTCTGAGTTGTGAAGGATATGTATTAAGGGTATAATCAACAAGAATGCACTTTTATGTAGAAATCCATGATTAAATCGAGTCTTCCTGACTAGTGATTTAAATCATGATTTAAATAAAATTGATTTTAATCAAATCCATCCTGCCTCTATATATTATTTATTTATTTATTTAAAAGCATTTTTGCTGTTAACAAGCATGTTACCTCTGGAGAGACAAATCCACAGTTTGAGAACTGCAACACTAAGCATCTCTGATGGTGTCTTCTAGACCAGGGGTGGGCAAACTTTTTGGCCCGAGGGCCACATTGGGGTTCTAAAACTGTATGGAGGGGCGGGTAGGGAAGGCTGTGCCCCCTCAAACAGCCTGGTCCTCGGCCCCTCCCACTTCCCGCCCCCAACTTCCCCCCTCAGAACCCCACACCCATCCAACCCCCCTGCTCCTTGTCCCGTGACTGCCCCCTCCTGGGACCCCCGCCCCCTATCCCACCCCCCTGCTCCCTGTCCCCTGACTATCCCAACCCCTATCCACATCCCCGCCCCCTGACAGCCCCCCCGGGACTCCCACCCCCTATCCAACAGCCCTCTGCTCCTCGTCCCCTGATCACCCCCTCCTGGGACCCCCCGCCCCTAACTGCCACCCAGAATCCTACCCCCTTATCCAACCGCCCCTGCTCCCTGTCCCCTGACTGCCCTCCTGACCCCTATCCACATCCCCACCTCCTGACCCCTATCATAGAATCATAGAATATCAGGGTTGGAAGGGACCTCAGGAGGTCATCTAGTCCAACCCCCTGCTCAAAGCAGGACCTAATCCCAACTAAATCATCACAGCCAGGGCTTTGTCAAGCCTGACCATAAAAACCTCTAAGGAAGGAGATTCCACCACCTCCCTAGGGAACCCATTCCAGTGCTTCACACCCTCCTAGGGAAAAAGTTTTTCCTAATATCCAATCTAAACCTCCCCCACTGCAACTTGAGACCATTACTCCTTGTTCTGTCATCTGGTACCACTGAGAACAGTCTAGATCCATCCTCTTTGGAACCCCCTTTCAGGTAGTTGAAAGCAGCTATCAAATCCCCCCTCATTCTTCTCTTCTGCAGACTAAACAATCCCAGTTCCCTCAGCCTCTCCTCATAACTCATGTGCTCCAGCCCCCTAATCATTTTTGTTGCCCTCCGCTGGACTCTTTCCAATTTTTCCACATCCTTCTTGTAGTGTGGGGCCCAAAACTGGACACAGTACTCCAGGTGAGGCCTCACCAATGTCGAATAGAGGGGAATGATCACGTCCCTCGATCTGCTGGCAATGCCCCTACTTATACAGCCCAAAATGCCGTTAGCCTTCTTGGCAACAAGGGCACACTGTTGACTCATATCCAGCTTCTCGTCCACCGTAACCCCTAGGTCCTTTTCTGCAGAACTGCTGCCTAGCCACTCGGTCCCTAGTCTGTAACAGTGCATGGGATTCTTCCATCCTAAGTGCAGGACTCTGCACTTGTCCTTGTTGATCCTCATCAGGTTTATTTTGGCCCAATCCTCTAATGTGGCCCAATCCTCTATCCACATCCCCGCCCCGGGACTCCCACTCCCAACCCTCCCTGTTCCCCGCCCCCGAGTCCCTGACCCATCCAACCCCCCCTGCTCCTTGTCCCCTAACCGCACCCCCCCCCGGGACCCCACCTCCTATCCAACCCCTCCTGCTGTCTGTCCCCTGACTGCCCTGACCCCTATCCACACCCCCGCCCCCTGACAAGCCCCCCAGGACCCCACACCCTATCCAACCCCCCCTGCTCCCTGTCTCCGGACTGCCCCGACCACTATCCACACCCCTGCCCCCAGCCAGGCCCCTGGGACCCTACCCCTTATCCAACCCCCCCTGCTTCTTGTCCCCTCACTGCCCCCTCCCAGGACGCCCTGCCCCTAACTGGCCCCCTGGGACCCCCCCCATCGACCCCCCCCTTCCCCCAAAAAAGCCTCCTTCCGAATGCATCCCTGCGAACACGGGCGGAGGACTCAGGAGGACACCGGGCAGCCAGAGAGAAGCGACGGTTTCCCCTTCAAAGCGCCACTTCTGTCCGGCCGCCCGCCCGGTGTCCTCCTGAGTCTTCTGCCCGCGTTCGCGGCGCTCCCGCCACCCACACTGCCCGCCTGCTCCCCTGAGGCTGCGGGTGAGCCTCCCTCCCCGCTCTCCTGCCCAGCACGCCCCCGCGACATGGCGAGGTGAGGCTGCGGGGGACGGGGGACAGCTGGGGAGGGGCTGGGGGCTAGCCTCCCTGGCTGGGAACTCGGGAGCCGGGCAGGACGGTCCCACGGGCCGGATGGGGCCCGCGGGCCGTAGTTTGCCCACGTCTGTTCTAGACTGAGCACTGAGTCCCATTGGGTAGTTAGAAAGTTTAACCTAAATAATCTATACAGAAGCCTGTGGAACCCCATAAGATTGGATCCCTAATTGATGAACTATTGGAACTCATTTACAAAACTTTTCTTAAACGTGACATGAATATATTGTCTCATGCTATAGAATTAGAATTTATCATCCCTATTCCACGATGAGATATCTTTGAGCTATAATGTATTTTAATTAAAACTATCTTTAGATAGGTTTTTTTTCCTCAAAAAGCATTTTATCAAAAAAATCCAATTTAAAAAAAAGTCCGTTTTTTTTTTGTTTTTTTTTTTTTTAAATCATTGATTTTTATCCCCCCTGCTTGGCAGGAGGAGAGACGGCAGGTCTCATCCTGCAACGTTCACTCTTCATCTTTTGGGTGCTGGGAACTGCAGTTGCCTTGGTCCCTGGGTCCCTGTTTTCGGATGTTTCCATTTTATGCCGTTTCCGTCGGGGCTTTGAGCTCCTGGCAACTCGCCAGTGGAGTCCCTAGTACAGCAAAGTTCGGGTACCCCGCTCTGTTCGGTTCTGGTGAGTTCTGAAAGAATGTGACCTGTCGTCCCTCCTCATTGCCTAGAGCAGGGGTAGGCAACCTAATGCACGCGTGCTGAAGGCGGCACGCGAGCTGATTTTCAGTGGCACTCACACTGCCCGGGTCCTGGCCACCGGTCCGGGGGGCTCTGCATTTTAATTTAATTTTAAATGAAGCTTCTTAAACATTTTAAAAACCTTATTTACTGTACATACAACAATAGTTTAGTTCTATATTATAGACTTATAGAAAGAGACCTTCTAAAAACGTTAAAATGTATGACTGGCACGCGAAACCTTAAATTAAAGTGAATAAATGAAGACTCGGCACACCACTTCTGAAAGGTTGCCGACCCCTGATCTAGAGCTATGGTTCTGCCCCTTTCAGGGTCATGATGGTTACTGTGTTTCACTGAAACCCCTTGTTCCTGGGTCTTGTGCCAGTGGGCACCTTAATTATTCCTGGTTGTGCTGGATTGTCAGCACACAGGTGCAGTGTACAGAGACTGCATTTAAATCAGATGTGACCTGGCACAGCAGGCCTGGGGAGAGTCAAGGAACTGCTCACCCTGACCCTGAGGAAAGGGTGTGGTGACCTGCCCTGAGGCCATTCTTGCCTTTCTTCCTGCCTGGAGAAGGGACCAGTTAGCATAGGGTGCCTGAGCAGGAAGTTAGGCTCCTTGTGGAGGATCACTCCAGCTAAGCAGAATGAGGAGATGTGGAAATTGCTCAGGCAGTACATGTGCTGCAGCTGTAATGGAGCATTACGTGGGGTTCGTCTCTGCGGGCTGTCGTCCTGACAGACAGGATGGATGGCTGTGACCTGCTGTATTTTAGGCCCAGAAGATGTGGCCTTTGCCAGGAGTGCTCTGGGTTGGGCGGTTTGGGAGCTGCCCCTGATGTAAACCTTCCAGTCTTGAGACAGATCTGAGTTTTACCTCTGCCTGTGGTTTGTATCCTGGCTCGGTACTGACAGCTTTTTCTAGGCTCTTCCTTTTTCTGGCTTTCTCCTTTGGGGAAGCAGCTTTCAGATGGCAGCTAACTGGTTCAGTGAGGATTTGGTGGCGCTTGTTCTTAATTGCTGTGGAGCTCTTGAAACTGGAGACCAATGGAGGGAGGTTTGTGCTGTTAGCTTAATTGGCCCCCTGGGTGGATAGTGAGTGTGCTTGAGGCAGGGAGAAGGGAGCGTGTGTGCTGCCAGAGGCTAAAAGGGCTGTCAGTTCTGCACACCCGAGGTCTTGTCACCAAGAGGAGGCCGGAATCTGGCCAGCAGCGGGAGTGTGGGCTTCCTTCATTCTCTTGCACACATGCTGCAGTGCTGCTGACCTGAACCGGGTGAGAGGCTGGTTCTTCCCTGTGTTGGAGTAGAGCTGGAGCACAGTGCCACTGGCAGCTAGGAACCCGTCTAGCCTCTGTCCTGGAAATACAAGCCACTGCTAGTCCTGTGTGTGCTCTCCCCAGCTCCTTTTTCCATAGACCCCTTCCCGTTCATGTGTGCTCAGCAATATGCATGCTTCTCCTCCTTTTCCCTGTTGCTGGTGAGTTTGAGTCTCATTTCCCTTGGTTTGTGTTTGTATTTTGTAGGGTGATTGAGGTGCTGACCCTCTGTCTGTGGAAGCATGTCGGGCCCAGCGCCGAGTCGAGCAAGGGTCTATGCAGATGTGAACACTCAGAGACCCCGCGAGTACTGGGACTACGAGTCACACGTCGTGGAATGGGGGTATGGCTGGGCTCAAGGGAAACCCCGGGGACTTCTTTACCAGATTACTTGCAAACTGGCTTGTGGTATTTCTAGGTTGTTTAGCACCATAATATCAATGGCCCATATTTTCAAATGGGGCCTAAAGTTAGGCTTCTGAAATAGATATTTAAGCACCTTCATAATAATGATACCTAGCTCTTACTTAGGACTTTTCATCACTAGATCTCAAAGCACTTTAGAAATATCGTTATCATTACCCCCTTTTTAGAGATGGGGAAACTGAGGCACAGAGAAGGGCTTTGGCTTGCCCAAGTAGCAAGCCAGTGGCAAAGCGGGGGGAGGAACCCAGGTCTCCAGAGTCCTGGCCCAGTGAGCGCTCTACTAGGTCACACTGCCTAGTGGGTAGAACACTAGCAATAAATGGCTTCACTTTCATTGGTGCTGAGCGCCGGCCATTCCAGGTCCCCAGCACCTCTGAAAATTCAGCCATTTTCATTTTGGTGCCCAGCTTTAAGCACCTGCATTTGAAAACATTGGCCTAAGGGCCTAATGGTGTGATTAGGGTTTGCAGAGCATAGTCTGTAGAGGGAGTTACTGAGGATTCGGGCTTTGGTAGGTTTTTATAATTTAAAAGAAGATTAAAATCAAGTTATAGTAAATCATTTTCCAAACAAATTTTGAAGCCCCTATTGCTCTGAGCTGGTCTCTTCAGCTCTGTCTGCGCTTTGGATACTTTCCCATCATTGCTAATGCCCGTGGAGCTGAAGTGACGGTTAGCTTTAGGTATAGATAGGCATCCCGTGGCCTCTCTCGTTTTCAACACCAAGTCCTGTAACGCCACTCAGAGCAGTTCTAAATGACAGCCCTGAAAATGCAGCCAGCAGTGCCCCTATAGCAGGGTTCCCAATGCTCCTAGCATCAGTGGAGCTGGTGGTAAGCTTGAAAAATGACCCTCGTGTGGAGAGGGTCTTTGCCAGTCTTGTGTGGTGGCTGGTTTGGAATGTGGGAATTCTCACCGCTGGGGAAGTGGGCTGCTCCATAGGCACATCTGTAAAATAAACTTTAGCTTTTCACTTAAAACTTCATGTGAGCTAGGAACAGGCCCACTCTGCTGTGCTGGGACTGGCAACAGTCAGTGCTAACTGCAGTGCTGGGTTTGTTCTGTCCACTGGGAACGGGACTGAGAGATACCCCCAGCCCCAGACTCATTTCATATACAGGCCACTGAACAGGCTGGACTGGGACCGCTGACCTGGAGATGAAAGGTTCCTTGTCCAGTTCCTAATCTCCGGAGCCAGCCAGCCAGCCCCCAAAGCCTTGTGTGTCTCCGGTGATGATAATTCTACACCCTCTCTTGGCAGCTTGTTCGGTCACTCAGACTGTTCGTAGAATTAACCGTTTTCCTAATACTGACCCGGAACTTTCCTGTGCTTGTTTCCAATTGAACAAGAACATATCCCTGCTGTCTCTCACACACAACCCACTATGTTTTCTTCATTTGCTGAGCCTGACATGGTTGGTTTGTGTGTCCATGCTGTCCACTTGTCTCCCCGTGTTTCTCTCTGTTGAGAGATCAGCTCCTTTTATTGACTCCGGTAATTTGCAATGTATGAAGTCAAACTCTCCGCCTGTTGTTCCCTTTCTTTCCCCATCTTGTTTACTCTTATCAGATCTTTGGAGGCTTTATGCCTTTCCTCCCTAACTTACCAGAAATAATTGCCAATACTTTTCTAGTTCCTTTAGTCCTCTCAGGTGAATTTCATGAGGCCCTGATGATTTAACTTAAATGCAGGTTCTCTGGGTGGTATTTATCCTATTATTTCCTGATTCCCCCTTGTTACGATTATTTTTACAGTGCTCCAGACGTGCATGACCCTTTATAGACAAATAGAAATGGACAGGTCCCTGCCCAGAGGAGGGCAGCATTGCATTTCAAGTACTATGTAAATCTTTGCCCTCCTTTAGTGCCTTCCATCAGTAGATGTTGGAGTTTGGAATGAATTAATCCTCACAACCGACAACTATCCATTTTGTAGATGGCAAAACTGAGGCACAAAGAGGGGACATATTGCTCATGGCTACTCAGGGCAGAGCTGGCAATAGACTCAAGGAGCCCTGACTCCATCTGCTCCTCAAAGGGAAGAGTGCCAAGTTTTTGAATCGCCAAAACCATCTTCTTCAGCATGGAAGTGTTTACCCTCAGGGTTCTGGGTGGATTCCATCTGGGTAGCTGCATTCTTCCAGCAATAATCTGCACACACACTTGTGAACTTACACTCTGTTAAGCAGCTGTTGTGTCCCATCCCAGAGATGGTGAGTGAAGTGTTCTCTGTTAGTATCTAATCATAAAGCCCTTTGAGTCCTTTTGAGGTACACAAGAGAGCAGTATTCCTTTGCAATGGCAGCTGCTTTTCACCAAGTCTAGGATTTGTGGGTACATTCGTGGAGCCCTGTATGCTACAGAACAGCTCCCCGTTCTCTTGTTCTCACCAGAGTCTTTGGGAGAGCTGCTCTCTGAAAATGACCCAGTGTTCAGTTCTGACCCGGGTTCCCCTCCTCCATCTTCTCTTCTCCTTGTACAGCAACCAAGACGACTACCAGCTTGTGCGGAAACTTGGCCGCGGCAAATACAGTGAAGTCTTTGAAGCCATCAACATCACCAACAATGAGAAAGTTGTGGTGAAAATCCTTAAGGTGGGTATGTTGGGCGGGGGGCTGTGAACCCCATCCTGTTCCCCACCTGGTGCTCCCTGTTCACCCCTTCCCTGTGCATTTGAGGTATGTGCTACTGATCTTTGGGTGATGGATCCCTTGCTGTGGAAGGCTGTAGTCATGAGACAGGAGGGGAGAACTTTTCATTGTCTGTCCCGTCCTCCTCTCCCTACCTACAGCTCAGAGAGCTGATGTGACAAAGAGTCCGTGGGAGGCGCAGGCAGATCAGCACACATTCCCTGTGCTCCTCCTCATATTGAAACCCCACACGTTCCCTCTTTGCCCCTCTTCTCCACCATCCACTTAACCTGCACTCACTGTCATAGCTTCTGAGGCTGGGGGGGGGTCTATTAACACATGCCAGTCTCTGCCCCACTTGGAGGTGCTGTGGGACACTCCCACACACACAAACAGCCACAACTTCCATACCAGAGGCACCAGGCCTTGTTGTTGCTGCGATCTAAAACTATAGGAGCAGGGGTTGGCCACGACTATAACAGGGTTCAAAAAAGAGCTAGAGAAGTTCATGGAGGACAGGTCCATCAATGGCTATTAGCCAGGATGGGCAGGGATGGTGTCCCTGGCCTCTGCATGCCCAAACTTGGGAATGGCCGACAGGGGATGGATCACTTGATGATTCCCTGTTCTGTTCATTCCATCTGGAGCACCTGGCATTGGCCACTGTCGGAAGACAGGATCCTGGGCTAGTTGAACCTTAAGTCTGACCCAGTATGGCCGCTCTTATGTTCTTATGATATACTTGGCTGAAACATCCGCTCTCCTCCCCCGAGATGGCTGCATCTCAGTGGTGCTGTGTGCGGAGTTTATGAATGCTGTGGCGGGTGAACATTGAGGCTCCTCAGATGCCATTTCAGTAGGTCACAGCAGCCCTGCAAATCCAGCATTAAATCCACAAGCTGAGACCAGCGTAGCTCCCCACCGCCCAGAGGAGAAACAGTAACTGTGTCCTCGCTCCCAGGAGATGAAACCTGATTGCAGCTCATTGTTCCAATGGCTCCACACCACACAGTGTGTTATGGCAGCTCCCTTCTCCGTGGGGAGGAACGCAGGCTGAGCAGCACTTCAGAGACTGGATGGGGTCTGCTGTCTTCAGCCCATGTCCTCCATGTGGGGTTTCCATGCTGTCTGCCCAAGTCATTGTGGCAAACGGGGCCAGTGAGGAATGTCTGGTGGTAACAGTCTGATTTTCTCTTTTGTAGCCAGTAAAAAAGAAGAAAATCAAGCGTGAGATTAAGATCCTGGAGAATCTCCGAGGAGGCCCCAATATTATCAGCCTGCTAGATATAGTCAAAGACCCCGTGGTAAGAAGCGTGGGCTGGAAGGGAAGGGGTTAAAGACGAGAAGGAACCATAGTGGCCTAGTCTGCGCTGACTAATGCCGGCCATGGTCTCACCCAGTGATTCCTACATCAACCCCAGTGACCTGTGGCTGAGCTGGGACATGTTTCTGGGCCTTGCGGCAGCAGCACACCTCCCACACAGGGAGTCATGGGCAGGGCCATACGTTCCGCCCTCTAGTCACTTGCACTGCGGCAGTGATCCCTCTGGCTGATTCAGGAGCCGTGGGGTAACAGGCGGGACCTGCGTGCAGCCCTCTAGCGCCTAGGTAAAGGAGGTTGTGTGTCAGGGGAGGGGGTATCTCCAGGTCACCTTCTATTAACTGAGACGTTTCCCCATTGGAACATCTGCTCTCGTGCCCCGTTTTGTGGGTCACTGGCAGGCGAATCTGCCGTGGGGCAGTCTGCCTTGCCCACCAACCTGCAGGTCAATAACAAGCTGATTTTGAACGTGCCCCCTTAGGAGCCCTTCTAGTTTGTTAATGCACAAGCGAGGCTATAGGGTGCTGCACCCCAGAGCTTCTGCCTGTGCTCTAGGTGGCACTTGGAACGGGCTGGACTGACGGCTTCGCGGGGAATGGTGGAGGAGGTGGAGAAACAGAACTCTTCAGGCCCTGGCTCTGGATTGTTTGATAGACGGGCTGGTTGTCTTGAACCTGGACACTTGCTCCTGCACTGACACCTTTAATGTAGCACGTTGCAGTAGGGAACGGATGTGATCTTTGTAGCACATGATCTTGCTGACCCCTTGCAAAGAAGGGTTCATGTTGGAAGCACTGGCTGGGCTTAAAGTGAGGTTACAGTGAGAAAAGTGACCATATAATAACGGTTCACATCTTATGCCACGTGGCAGCCTCCTTTGTCTGTCACACCTGCCTCTGGTACTGGCCAAAGGGGCATTTACTCGTCCCATCCCCACCGAGCCAGGGCAACTCTGGGAGTCAGCAGGGTTCCACTCTGCCTGGTGCCTCAACGGCAGAATTGCCAGCTCGGTTCCTGGTGCAGGCTCCTTAGTCCCAGTGGTGAGGTGGGAAACAGGCCGGCGTTTGAGAGTCGAAGGGAAATGTGTGCTTCTGGCAACCAAATTATTGTTTTTTCACGTGAGAGCTGAGCATGCAGGATCTGGAAGGGCAAATCTGGGAGCCACCAGGTGGCTTCTCGGAGCAGAGCTGTACCATAACCCCAGCAGTGCTGGTAGGCACCACTGGGATAAATCAGACCTCAGCTGGATGCAGCATTTTCCTTCATTCCTGCCCTAACTGCTTTGTAGTATTGCTGTTAAATACTTGCTGCATCTCACCCCAGAGGTGGCTGCATTTCATTGGTTGGTGAAGTGATTAATATATATGTATGCATGTGCTTTTTGTGTTATGGTGTGTGCAATACCATAACGTGGGGCACTACACACACAACTGGAGATGATCCTGGCCCAGGTGGCTTTCCAGTCCAGTTCTCTAGTGTAGCTGTGTGCAGTGTGATGCTGCTTGTGAAGCTCCTCAGGACCCTTTGAGAGGGCGAGCTTGCTGTGGCTAGTGAAGGGTTCTGGGTCCTAAATAAGGCAAGAGACCTGCTTCTTGTATCTGCCTTGCTAAACCCCTGGCTGGCTCTGTTATCTGTGCAGGACTAAACCACTTTCTTTTCTTTCTCTGCCTTGGAATGGCTGGTGCTGCCGCGCAGTCTCGCACGCCCGCCCTGGTCTTCGAACATGTCAACAACACAGACTTCAAGGTGAGTGAGCGCCAGCCACTTGCAGATGTCCCCTGTAATCTCAGATTCCTGCCCAGCACATAACTTCTGTGCCCAGCCCCTCGTTGCCTCATGCAGGGGAGGGAAGGCCTTGAGTGGGCCTCTGCTGCCCAGCCCAACAGGGCCACAGAAATGGTTCCTGTCCCCCTTCAGTGCAATGCTGCCTCTGGGACCTGTCATCACCGACTCCCTCAGGGATGTGATGGTGCTGTTGACTGAAGGGGCTTAAAATCGGGGGGAGGAACCCAGGAGCTTGCTGCACGGGCTAGGAATTGCTGCACTGGATTGATCTTGCCGGTATCCCCCCAGCTCTGTCACACTGTTCAGAGGGGTAGCCTACCCCAGGCCTGTATCCGGTCTCTGGCAGTGGCCTGTATGGGACGCTTCAGAGGAAGCTGACAGCCACCGAATGCAGTTGGCCAAATGCATATTTGGGCCTGGGGACAAGGCCTCCAGCATGTTCACAATGGAAAAACGAGAGTGTATGAGCAGGGGGTGGGACTAGACGACCTCCTGAGGTCTCTTCAGTCCTGTGATTCTGTGATTCTTAGTACTTGTTGTGAGAGTAAATGACGTAGTGGTTAGGCCCCTCTCTGTCCCCACTGGTGTTATTTTCAGTGGTAAGTACACTTTAACCGCAGTGTCTCCTTGATGTTGCAGTCAGCCCCCCCACCCCTGCGATTCCTGTTGGCCAAGGGGCTCATCTCTGACTTGTCTCAGACAGGCGCCGTCTGCCCTCGGTGGGTTGTTTCAGCACTGCCAGGCATTCCTTTTCCATCCCGGTTCGTCTAGCTCAGGGGTTCTCAAACTGTAGGTCGGGACCCCAAAGTGCGTCGCAACCCCATTTTAATGGGGTCACCAAGGCTGATATTAGACTTGCTGGGGTCCAGGGCCCAAGCCCCACTGCCCGGGGCTGAAGCCAAAGCTTGAGCCCCACTGCTCAGGGTTAAGGTTACATGCTCCCCGCCCAGGGCAGAAGCCCTTGGGCTTCAGCTTTGCGGTGTTCTCCCCTCCCCCTACACACACCCCCACCCCCCCTCACACCCCCCAGGGCTTTGGTCCCCCCGTCCTGGGGCTGTGTAGTAATTTGTGTTGTCAGAAGGGGATCACGGTGCAATGACGTTCGAGACCTGCTGGTCTAGCTCCATCCTCAGTGCCAGGATCTAGTAGCACCAAGTTCTCCCTCTTCCTAGGCCTAGGATGGGAGCATCTTGGCCCATCTGCTCTGCCTCCATTTCACGGAGTGGGAGTCGTGGCGTGCGGATGAAGGCCTCCGTGGGTTGTGGGGTTGACAAGTTTGTGGGTTCAGCGCCTCTTCTGTTGTTATTGATGGTTCCTGGTTGTAACAGTTGGGGCACAAAGCAGGCACTGTGGGCTGTGCACTAGAGACCTACCAGGGTGAGGGTTACAATCCTAAGAGCCCAGAATGGCCTGAGTCCGGCCCCAGTCTTGGAGATCGCTTCTCCCCCTGGGCCCCATCCAGGAGCATTCCCAGTTGGTTGGCCAGGCTTGGAGTTTCAGGGCCTGAGGTCTGAGCACAAAAGTCCTTCTCTGTGTGTGCAATTCCTGCGGTTGTGCAGGGGGCTAGCGAGCCCCGACTTGCGATGTGGTGTGCAGTGGCGCTGTTGTGCCAATAGACGTGCATGGCACTGCCCCAGAGCGCTTACAGGAGACGATAAGATGCTGTGCACAAGCGTGTGGGGCATTTCATTAACTGCGCTCTGATTCCTTGCTTGCAGCAATTGTACCAGACGCTATCTGACTTCGACATTCGATTCTACATGTATGAAATCCTGAAGGTGAGTGTCCCGAGACAGAGACTCCTGCAGCAGGGCAGGGACCTCGCCTGCCTTCCTAAGGTGATGGGTGTGTGCTCTGTATTGCAGTGATCGGGGGTGAGGCGCTACGTCTCCTCCTTGTAGTCAGAATGTGGAGGCAGGGCACAGCAGCCAGTTGGCTACACAACCCCCCTGAGTTGGTGCCTGCTAGCCACATGTGATGGCTGGGTTTGGTCCTGCTTTGAGCAGGGGGTTGGACTAGATGACCTCCTGAGGTCCCTTCCAACCCTGAGATTCTATGATTCTATGATTCTATGATGGCTTCCTGAGCAGCAGCACAAGGAGCCAGGGCAGAGGAAGCAGGCTGTAGAGTTAGTTGGTGAGTGGGACGATGTCTTGGGATGTGGAGATCCCAAAGTCACTGACTCGTTGAGGTCCTGTGACCCTGAGAAGCCATCCATCCTCCTTCCCCACTTCAGGCCCAGTATCCGGGTTGGCGTTAGTTGCAAGCAGCCAGCGTGGGGGTTTCTAAGCTGACTGGCCAGTGTGAAGAGGGGGTATCAGCGCTTTATCTAGGTGTCACCCGGTCCCGCATTACAACCATCACCCTTCCAGCCACAGACTGGCCAGAATCCCATTGTGCAGCTCCTTAGTCACAGGAGGCACCTGTGAAGGGTTATCGGAATGCGTGGGCTTGAGACGCAAGACAGAGAAATGAAACCTAGGTCTCACCCTCGGCACTGGGCCGGGCCAGTGAGAGTCTGGGACTGAGAATTGGACCTGGGAGTTACTCGTGGTGCTGCAGAGCACTAACCCCTGGGCCAAGGGCCAGCTGGGGAAAGCAGAGATCAGGGGTGGGGTGGAACTGGCATCAGTGCAGCAGGGGTAGCCAAAGTGCAGACCACTGGATAGTCTTTAATGCTGCCTGTGGCTACTGGGAGGTTTAATAGAGCGTCCTGGCAGAGCCCTCCTCTGGGTGAGTTTGGTAACACAGGACCCTGGTTTTCCTCCCGCAGGAATGCAGGGAGGTTGGAAGCAGGAGAGTATATTGGTTGGGTGATCAATCCTATGGGCTTATCTGGGGCAGGAAAAGGGCCTACATCTGAACAGAGCCCGGAGAATGTGTGGGCTCAGATCTCGGGGTTCATGTCAGTGAAGCCATGACTGCTCTTCCTGCTGCCTGGGTGTCCAGCCCATGAAGTTCCTGCGGTTGCATGGCTAATTCCCAGCACAGCCCGTGAATCTCTCCCTCTGTTACAGCTGCTGCCAAACCTTACATCTGACTGTGCACAGTGCACTTCCGGTGTCTAGGTACGCAGGGGGATTTGCTAGTCAGTGACATGACCCTGCCTCTGCTGTTCTGTCCCCAGGCACTGGATTACTGTCACAGTATGGGGGTCATGCATCGAGACGTCAAGCCACACAATGTCATGATAGACCATGAGCACAGAAAGGTAAGGTGGGGTCTGCCACAGGCTGGCTGGACTGCTGGCCCACAAAAATCCCACAATTGAACGGGCCTTTCTTTCCCAGCCTCTGCCCTAGGGTGGGTGGGAGACACGCTGCTGAGCAGCACCGGATAGCTCAGTTGTGTGTGTTTGATGTAGTGTGATGAGGAAAGAAGCTGCTGCTGATCCGACCTTTCTAGGCCCCCCGCCCACGGTATCTGATGCAGCAGTGAGCAGAGACCATTAGCCTTGTCTTCCAAACTCGGCTTCCAAGTCCCAATAAAGAAACCTCCTGAAAATAGCAGAGCAGAGTCCTCCTCTTGCACACCCGTGTGCACATTTGCTCAAGCCTCTCCTTTGTGCTCCCTCAGGCTCATTTACACACCTTGCCTATCCCGATCAGAAACTTAGCGGCAGTTTGCTCAGCTGTGGTTTTAATACCATTGCTTCCCTTGGACAGGCGGGTGAGCTAATGCCGCTTGGGGCTAATATGCTCACAGCCCGTTCCCCGTGCTATGTTCCAGTCTCTCGCTCCCACTTCCTACAGTGAGGACATGGCAGCAGTGGGAACCGGGGGCTGGTGGTATGCAGGCAGTGAGTGGGTTCGAGTGGAGCCTTGCCTGGGTAGAGACTGACCAGCCCTGGCTGTAGCTAGTCCCCAGCAGGCTCCAGCCTGGGGTGATGAATTTGCAGCTGTCCCCCCAACACCCCTGTTTGTCTGGGGATACAGGTGCCCATAAAAACAACACCTGTACCTAGTAAACTTGGTTTTATTTGCCACCTGTTTGTCAGTAACTTGGGCTTGTAAATGTAACTTTAGATTGCTCCCAGAGCCTTTGTAGTGAGCTGCCATCTGGGACCCTGAAAAAACCCCAGGACTTCAAAGGGAGGTTGCTCAGAGAGCTGTGCTGGTCATTCTCGTGTGGTGTGTGTCAAGGGCAAAACCATCTATTGCCAGCAAACTCCTGTGATCATTGGCAGGGAAAGAATGTTCTCTCTCGACCTGACCTCTTGGGGCCATTCCACTTCCTTCTGCTGGGGAGGTGAGGCCCACCTGCTCCGGGTCACTTTGTTACTGGTCAGCTTCCCTTCAGTTTCTCCATCGCACCTTCCCAGCTCTGCCGCTGACTTACTGCAGGGCTGTGGGCAAGTCAGTTCCCCTCTGGGGCTAATACTGACCTACTTCAAGGGGCTGTTTGTGAAGCTTGTTAGGAATTTGTTCACCTTTAGAAAGTGCTTTGAGATCCTCAGCTGTGTTGTGTTAATTCAGATGGAATAAATGGGCCCAAAGAGTCAAAGGTGTAACGTGACCCGAAACTGCTCAACACTAAACAGTGTTAAACAAGGTTTGGGGTTTGGTACGCAGAGAGCTGCCTGCTTAGTCCCATAGCAAACACCCCATTAAAGCACTTTTTAACCTTTCATGAAGGATACGGAAAAGAAGGAAAAGCATTTGAAGCATTTGAAATGTCAGGCGTTAGGTAAAGCTTTCATTTGAATAACATCCCTTGTTCCCTTTCCCTTCAGCTGGACAGAGATTTTTAGAAGGAAAATGCCCCTGGTCTGACAGCCTCTTAGCTGTTGTTAAACATCGTAATGACTGTCCTTTTGGGGAAGAGAGACGTTGGTAGAGATGGGCTGGAGCTGCTGCTAAAGTCCAATCCCGTTTCGTAAAAGATAAATGAGGATAAACACACACACAAGGGGAATGAAAAGAGCAGCAAATGCAGCTTCTGTCTCTGGTGTTGACTCTGACTTGCAACCTTGCGGCTGGAAAACACAAGCATGGCATGCGGTTTGATCAGCTGCTCTGAGACTTGGCAAACTTTGTAGCCACATCGGGTGTTCAGGGCATTGCATTTAGCTGCCTTTCTGGTCACAAAATGTCCGGTCTTGTCTGACTACGCTAGATGCTTATTAGACAGACGGCAAAAGGAGAGGGCTAGGAAAGAGAAGAAATAAGTCAGGGAAGGAAAAGGACATGGGGTGGAGGGGGAGACGAAGTGTTCGGGATTTAGCGAGAGTCAGTGGAGGTGGTGATGTCGTCAGTTTCCCTCTCTCTGGCCTGGCTTGGTCAGGACATCTCTCAGGGCTGCGATGAAGGCGGGCGGGGTCCCAGTAGCCCGTGGAGGCGGCAGCCATAATGGTGAAGCTTAGTTTTCCCCTCCTCTTGTCTTGCAGTCAGCGTCACGGTGGCAGCTTTTCCCCAAAAAGTCTCCTTTTGAGGACCCCAAAAGGGAGAAATGGGTGGAAAACCCCTTCCCTCCCCTCTTTATTTTGTTCACCAATTAGGCCTAATTTCTGACATTCCAGTTTTGTTCACTGATTTCGGGTCCCACCCTTCCAGACGTGATCTTAACACAGTCCTTGAGTTATGTCCGGGGGCCCTTTTTGTTTGTGCTAATTCAGTTTTTGTCTCCATTTGCGCCTTTTCCCATCAGCATTTGTTGTTCTAGGTTACTGTGACTCTTTATAAACTTTCCCACAGGTTTGACAGGTACGCTCACAATTAGGGTAAATTTGTAGGCCCAATTATCACAGCAGATGAAAACGCAAAGTTTCTGGTTTTCTGCTGCGGTTCCTGAGTCTCCCTGGCCTTGGGATCCCCCTGGGGAAGGGCAGAGTGCTGGCTGTACAAGACGCTCAAGGCCCGGCCCGGTAATGGCGCTGTCTCTTTCCCACTACAGCTGCGACTCATAGACTGGGGGCTGGCTGAGTTCTATCATCCTGGGCAGGAGTACAATGTTCGCGTGGCCTCCAGGTATTTCAAGGGACCGGAGCTCTTGGTAGACTACCAGGTACGTTAAGAAGCCCAGCAGGTGAACAGTGCCAGCTGCTGGCCGTGTCGGTCCTTGCAGTGATTGAGCAGCCTTTGTACAGCTCAGGGCTCCTGTTCCTCGGAGTCTCCTTGTGGGGAGTGGAAATACACACTTGCAGACGGTGGGGGTGCAGCTGGTCTATCCCCCCAGGCACACCATGCAGGGCTGGGCACTGTCTGTGCAACTTTCCCTTAAGAAGGGGTGTTACAGGTTAAGAGATTGGGGCTGATTCTCAGAGAAAAGAGAGACTGTGGCATCAAACTAGAATCTGTCCAAGGGGTGAAAGGGCTACCGTGGATGGAGGGGAGGGGACCGGGCCATGCTGAAAGGTGTGTGTGGGTGGGGGGTGGGGAAGAAGTGAGGCAATGAATATAAACGAGTGCGACACAGCTGGGAGGGCTCCTCTGGGAGGAGAAAGGAAGGTGGTAGAAGAGCGACCATGAAATGCAGGTGAAACCCAGGCCTGTGAACAAGAGACTGAGGGCCCTGGGCTAACGGCATCTTGGAACTGGCGCTGTCAGCCAAACTGACACCCCCTGTCCTCTGCCAGAGGCTGAGGGATCTCCTCGGGGTGTGTGGTGCTGGAGGACAGGGCACGATCTCTCTCCTGAGCCAGTGGTAGCTGGCTGGGGGTGCTTGGAGCTGCTGCGGACTCCCACCTCTCTCCCCTTGGCTTTTCCAGATGTATGACTACAGCTTGGACATGTGGAGTTTAGGCTGCATGTTGGCCAGTATGATCTTCCGGAAGGAGCCTTTCTTCCACGGCCATGATAACTATGACCAGGTGAGCTGAGTGCCTCGGGGCGCAGGACCCCACACAGCCCCTCCTTTACCCTCTAGCTGTCTTTCTGCACAAACCAGGTCAGACTCGGGGGATGAGAGAGGGGTCTAAAGAAATGCTGCAGGGCGCTGTTCTCTAGAATATCGGCTCCGGCAGCCCTGCACTTGCCAGCAATCCTAGAACAGACCAGCCACCAGCTCTCCGGAGCAATTCTAGAGCAGACCAGCCACCAGCTCGCCGGAGCAATCCTAGAACACACCAGCCACCAGCTCTCCGGAGCCATCCTAGGACAGACCAGCCGGCAGACAGACCAGCCACCAGCTCGCCGGAGCAATCCTAGAACAGCACACCCACCACCACCCCACCGGAGCAATCCTAGAACAGCCCACCCACCAGCTCCCCGGCGCAGTCCTAGGACAACAGACCAGCCACCGGCTCTCCGGAGCAAGCCTAGAACAGACCAGCCGCCAGCCCTCCGTAGCAAGCCTAGGACAGACCGGCCACCGGCTCTCCGGAGCAATCCTACAACAGACCAGCCACCAGCTCTTCGGAGCAATCATAGAACAGACCAGCCACCACCTCGCCGGAGCAATCCTAGAACAACCCACCCACCAGCTCTCCAGCGCAATCCTAGGCCAGACCAGCCACCAGCTCGCCGGAGCAATCCTAGGACAACCGCCCAGCCACCCGCACCCCGCAGCAATCCTAAGACAACAGACCAGCCGCCACCTCTCCGGAGCAATACTAGGACAACAGACCAGCCACCACCTGTCCGGAGCAACCATCGGAGAACAGACCAGCCACCAGCGCTCCGGAGCAATCCTAGCACAGACCAGCCACCCGCGCTCCGGAGCAATCCTAGCACAGCCCAGCCACCAGCTCTCCGGCGCAATCCTAGGACAACCCACCCACCAGCTCTCCAGCGCAATCCTAGGCCAGACCAGCCACCAGCTCGCCGGAGCAATCCTAGGACAACCGCCCAGCCACCCGCACCCCGCAGCAATCCTAAGACAACAGACCAGCCACCAGCTCTCCGGAGCAATCCTAGGACAACAGACCGGCCCTCTAGAGAACCAGGACAATAACCACCTGCACAAGCAGGCCTGCAGTATCCGACCAGTGCGTGCAGCTCACCCGAGGATAACTAGGGGGTTGCACCCAGGGCTTAATTTGTAATGAAAGGGGAACCAGTGGCGCCAGGGCCCTGAACCGCCAGGCCCGGTGGCACCGGGGCTCAGCCCTGGCAAGCCCTGGCACAAATTAAGCCCTGGTTGCACCCTTTGTTGCTTCTGTAGGCTGAGCTCATTGCACGTACCAGGGTCTTGTTGCATCCCTCCATCCCCCCATAAGCTCCCTGTGTGCCACCCTCCCATACCCCTGTATTTCAGCGACTCCCTGCAGTCCAACTCCGCCCCTCCATCATGCAAGGGGCACCCACTGTTTCTCTTGGGAGATGAACATGTCGAGACACTGAGCGACTGTCGGAAGGATGGGCGAAGCTGACGTGGGGGTGTTAATGGCAGCCATCAACTGGTTCTTTGAGCTATAGACAACTGCCGAGGTGCTTGAGACTGGGGCTCTGTTAAACAGAGGGCAGAGGCTCTGTGTTCCCCCCGTTCCCCCACACCACTAGAGCTCTGCCTGCTGAAGCCGAGAACGTTCCCTGACATGGACTGGAGAAGGCATTCAGAAGTTATTGCTCCATCTGAACAGACAGAGAGAGGCCATCCTTGAGCAAAGGGCCTTACAGTCTTAGCTGACAAACACGCGTGTGTCTAAGGCTCGTGTCTGGTCTACACGACAAACGTGCATCGGTGCAGCTGCCCCGTTGTGGCACGTCTGGTGAAGATGCTCTAAGCCAATGGGAGACAGCTCTCCATCGGCTTCACCCCCCCTCGGTAGCTGTGTCACCCACAGCGCTGTCTACACGGGGGGCTAGGTCGGTGTAACTGCGTCGCTCAGGGGGTGGATTTTTCACACCCCTGAGTGATGTAGTTATCCCAAAGTAAGTGTGTGGTGTCGTCCTGGCCTTGGTATACCCTGGCACGGCTGTGTTGGTGTTGGTTGGTGTGAAATAACCACCGCCCTAGCGCCATAGCTGTGCTGGCAACCCCCCAGCTGTGCTGACAACCGCAGCTCTGCCAACAGACAACAGGTGGCATTCCTACGCTGGCTGGAAATCTCTTCCTGCTGGCGTCCGCGCTAGGGGGCTAATCTGGCCTCGGCTCTGTTGTGCAGACATAGCTGAAATCATAGCGCCCTTCAAACCTTGCTGTCAGCCAGGCCCTGGTCCTCCCCTGCACCTCTCACTCGTCTCAGCTGGCCTGTCAGCAGCAGCTGAGCAGAGCCCCTCCACTGCACTCTGCAGATACTCCACAGGTCCAGGTTCCTTCGCGGCTGGGCTCCCCTCTCCTTCTGAGTTAGGGGGAGCAGCAGTAAACATGGATGTGCTGATGCTAATGGTCTCTCTCTGTTGAATGCTGACCTAGGGCCTTACTACCCACCCTCTTAGCCTCTGAAAAGAGGGGCTGGTGTATTGCACCTCATTGGGCAGCCCCCAAAGGACTGTTCGGAAGGGTGGGGTGATCCCTCTTTCCAAGCAGAGCCTCCCCACCGGGTGCATTGTCCCTGCAGTGCTGAGCACGGGGGCTCCCAGTGTCAGGCAGTGAAGTCTCTGTGCTCTGCCGCTGGATCACAGATGCCGGACTTGCTTGGTATGGAAAATCCCGGACAGCCCAGATGTGGCCTGGTGACCCTGTGCCGTTGGATTTAGGGGTTGTTCTTTCTCTCCCCTCGCCCAGCTTGTGCGGATCGCGAAAGTGCTGGGAACGGAGGACCTGTACGACTACATTGACAAGTACAACATAGAGCTGGATCCCCGCTTCAACGATATCCTAGGCAGGTGGGTGCCTGTCTCTCCTTCCCTCCCTGAATCTCCCCAGTGCAGGTAACTAGCAGTCTCATTGTACTGGCCACACTTGACCCCTAGGTGGCCTTTTCTCCAGCAGGTGAGGTGAGCTTCACTCTGGCCTCTTCATCTGTGGGCTTGAGCTATGGCTGCAGGGAGTGGTGGTGATTAAAGCTAAGATTTAGTCCCGGGTATTTTTAGTAAAAGTCACGGGCAGTAAACAACAATTCACAGCCTGTGACCTGTCCATGACTTGTACTATATACCCCCGGCTAAATCTTGGGTGCTCTGGGGCAGGGAGCAGCCCAGGACCACCGCTGGTGCTCGACACGGGGGCGGTGCACAGCCCGGGACCACTGCTGGTGCTCCTGGGGGGGTGGCGCGGTGGCCTGAGACTGTCCCAGCAGCCCTGGAGTCAGTCACACTGGCCGCTGCAGAAGTCACGGAGGTCCTGGAAAGTCACAGAATTCGTGATCTCTGTGACAGACTCTCACCCTGTGTCAAGGTCCAAGAAGATAAACTGAGGCTGGTTTAGTACTCGAATGGGAGCCTTCCCCAGAAAACAGGGTTCAGGACGGGGTAAGGGTGATTCAGCAAGGGGAACTCTTCCCTCTGAGCGTGTACCATCCCCCAGTCTGGTGCTGGGGGTGCCGGCTGTTTTCTGGGGAGACCTAAAAGTGAGGCCCTGGGGTTTGGATTTCATTGGTAAACTTTCAGTAAGTTAGAGAAAGTTGAAGCATTGTCTAGGAGAAATACAGGGCATCTCCCTATCCACGCGTCTCAGAGAGACTGCACGTCAAATACATGGGGGCAGGAGAGGCTATAATCCGTGTATCTAATACCCTCTACTTGGAAGCTCCAGTCCCCTGATTCCAGGGGGCTGTCGCAGCAGGTTCACAGAAGAACTCGTTCAGTAATAAAGCTCTCAGGACACCGAGATGATGGGTTAGCCCTCGTGCCTGGCCAAATTCTGACTCAGGGCAGCATCTGTGTTCGGGGGAGTTAAGGGATGAGGGGAGTTCTCTCTAGCCCCTCAGCTCCCTGCAGAAGTAAAGCTGGTGATTTGGCTGAGGTAACCCCATCCCTGCACTGGGCACCTCCGGAACAGTGGCTTGATGTAGCCGCTCTCTCCGTCCTGCCCCCTGGTGGCTGACTGTGTAGAGCCAGCCACCTGAAGAAAGAACAGGAGCAGGAGTCCTCAGATAAAGGACATATCAGATATTAAACTGATAAGAACAGATATAACTTCGATAATATTTTTACTTCAAGGTCCAAGAGACACAGACAAGGTTTTCATCTCGAGGCCAAAAGACCAAAAACATCAAGACACTTGATCAGGGCCTTGGATAGGCCAAGCGACTACTTACACTTGATCTTAGCCCATAGAGCCGATTAAGCAGAGCCGTAAGGCTGGCTGGTTCCTCCATCTCAGGGAGTTAGGGTTTCTGGCTGGGTGCTGCGCTTCAGGTGGTGTCTCATCTGTGGGGAAAGCAGGGTACTGGACAGTTCAGGGGGTGTCACCGTGCTGTGGAGGGTGCATGCTGTATGGGGAGGGCCCTACCAAATCACTGTCCATTTTGGTCAATTTCATGGCCATAGGATTTAAAAAATCATAAATGTCATGATTTCAGCTATTTAAATCTGAAATGTCAGGGTGTTGTAATTGTAGGGTTGGTGTCGCGAGGTTATTGTGGGGAGGGGGCTTGCCGGACTGCTACCCTTACTTCTGCGCTGCTGCTGCTGGTGGCGGCACTGCCTTCAGAGCTGGGTGCCCGGCCAACAGCCGCCGCTCTCCGGCCCCCCAGCTGGGAAGGCAGCGCAGAAGTAAGGGTGGCAATACCGCGAGCCCCCTACAATAACCTTGCCCCTGCCCTTGTAACTCCCTTTTGGGTCAGGACCCCCGATTTGAGAAATGCTGCTCTCCCCTGTGAAATCTGTATAGTACAGGGTAAAAGCGCACGGTCGGTGACGTGTTTTTCATGGCTGTGAATTTGGTAGGGCCCTATGCAGGGGGCTGCAGAGAGCCTGGGGTGGCTGGGGCGTGCGTTTGTGCGGGGGGAGCTCCAGGGGCATGGGCTAGGGTGCAGCAGGCCGGGTTCCAGGCTGTGTCTCCCTTGCAGACATTCCCGCAAGCGATGGGAGCGCTTCGTGCACAGTGAGAACCAGCACCTCGTGAGCACAGAGGCACTCGACTTCCTGGACAAGCTGCTGCGCTACGACCACCAGACGCGACTCACTGCCCGGGAGGCCATGGAGCACCCGTACTTCTGTGCGTAGGAGAAACGCCAGCGTCACCTTCTCTCTCCTCCAGCCATTCTGTCCTGGCAGCTCCCAGTCCCTGCCCCGCCTCGAGCTGTGCACTGCTGGGACCTCCCCGGTCTCCTGGACAAGTGTCACTCTGGCCACAGCACGGCCAGCGCCCTCCCGTGTCTGGGCAGCAGCCTCCTTTCTGCACCTCACCTTGGTGCAGACGCCTGCTCTGCGTCCCGCTCTATCGCTGAGCAGCGTCTCTTGGCCTCTCTGGCAGCCCCATGGTTCCGTTCTTGGTCCCCTGCCCTTCTCTCTTCCTGCTCAGCTGTCTGCACTTTCCTTTCTCCCCACCCCCTGCTCGAGCGCTGCCCGTTCCTACCCAGGCAGCACCTGTAAAACAACGACTGTCCATCAGAATCGGGGGGAGCAAAGCGGCTTAGACATGCTGCTCCCTGTGGGGAGAGACCAGCACCCCAAGAGCTGGATTCCCTCCCCTTTGCTGACACTACTGTGTTGTCAGTGTCCGATGTAGATGATAAACTCCCCAGGGCAGGGAGTGAGTCGCCTCCTGTCTCGAGCCCCATGCACACTGCTGCTGTAGGAACGAGTCTCCTGTTCTCTTTCGTGGCTGCTGCTACCCAGCGTTCCCGGGGGCACCTCGCCTGCATTGCCTGACAACGTTTGCTGGCGGTCCCCGTCTCTTACGGGAGTGGAGCATCCCGGATTTCCCACTTGCCTCCCCCACCTTGGGTGGAGCTTCACCTTTGACGCTGAGTGCGGCTTCTCCCCTGCCTGTGGCCACCTGCCAGCATCCCCCACTAGCCTGCTGCTATCAGGGATGGTGAGGGGGACCCTCCAAAAGCACCCGGCTCTCTCCCTGGGTTTGGAGTCTCTTGTGAGTGCGGATGCTCGTCTCATTCACCCTTTCCCTTGCAGATCCCATAGCGAAAGATCCAGCCAGGATGGGCCCCTCAGCTGGACTGTCAGCCAGTAACACACCTGTCAGCTCCTCCAGTATGTTGGCAGGTAGGGTCCTGTGTTCTGGAGCCCTGTGGTACTGAGGAGGAGTGACTCTGGTCAGGGAAGATGGCAAGGGCTGCCCTTCCTGTGCCACCCACCTGACTGCCTCTCCAGGGAGCTGGATTGGCATTCTGGGGGACCCGGCCTTCGCTCTAGAGTGGGGTAGGGGGTGCCATGAGGAGCAGCCTCTGGCCGGTTCCCTCCCTGCCATTGTTCCTTTGCTGTCTCTGCTGGCCTGACTCTCTGCCCTCTCCCTGGCACAGGTCTTACCTCAATGTCTGCAGCCCAGCCCATTGGCAGCTTGGCCGCATCGCCCGTCATCTCCTCTCCAAACGCTCTGGGGTCGCCGGTTCCTGCTGCAGCTGGAGTGCAGCCCTGAACTCAGTTCTCAGCCTCTGGCTTCGAGCCCCGCCTCGTACGCTCCTGCCCTAATCCTCCAAGCGCTGACCCACTCTGCCACCTGCGAGCAGCAGCTTTCCAGAAGGCAGGAACGGGGGGGGCTCTCTGGAATTTTATTTGTATTTCTGTTGAGTATGAAAAAAGAGCAAAACATAGGTTCCTTTTTTCCCTCTGTGCGGTAACGATCTCAAACTCTCTGGCTATGGCCAAAGGCTGATCTTGTTGTCTGTCGGGGTAAAGAGTTAGCTGCATTCTTCTCATGAGGATCATGGTTAGTGATGCAACTACAATGTAGAAATTTAAAATGGATAATAAAATTTATTTTCTATGTCCCTAACAGGACAGCATGGCCAGTGGCTTGGTCTGGGGCCAGGGACTGGAGCAAAAGCCTCTGAGTGGTTTGGTGTATCCTGGGCAGGGAGTGTGTCTCGGGCGGTGAGCACAGCAAGGGTTGAGTATAGTAATGCTCCTTCTGGAGAACTCGGATTTTAAGGCCAGAAGAGGAACCGTTCAGATCACCTAGTCTGACCCCCAACTATCATTCATTCCCCTCTGTTGCCATAGGCAGTGAGCTGGAATCCCCTCGCTCACTCAGCGATCGGTTAGTATTTATCTGCTGTCTAGGCTGTGCCGAGGGAGCTGTGTGTGTAGTGTTTGCAGTGGGCATCGTCCCGTTTGTCCCTCCTTCCTTGTGAGGTCCCAAAGCTCGGGCCCCAGCCCAAACATCGGCATAGCAATTTTACAGCTCTGCAGCCTGCGCCCCGGCCAGCTGTGTAGACACCCTCAGAATCCAAGGACGGGAGGAAGCACAGGTCCAGGGACCAGTCAGCAGTCGGTTACAGCTGCTGTCCTGACGCTGTGCTGCAGCACTGATAGGGCCTTGCTGCTTTTTGGCTTTCGAATCTGAAACACCTGCTCCTGCAAACTCATCCATTGCTGCACACCTAGAGGGGAGCTGTTGCTGCTGAGCTCTCCGGTATCTATAAAGCGAAGCCTTCTTCAACCATGTGCCTTCCCAGGGAACCTTCCTCTGTTAGCTGTTCCAGAGTTTGGGGCTGGAGACACTGGTGAGCAGTGGAGGTCTCAGTGTTGAGAGTTTTCAGAGGTGACCTCTCTGCCACTAGTGATAGTGAGCAAAAAGCCTCTGGTCCAGGAACCCTCCCAGCAGCTGGGCACTTTGTAATCTCCGCAGTGAGGATAGATCTACCAAGAGCACCGTAATCGGTTCACAGACCCCGCTACGTTCATAATGCCTTCCACGGCAGGGAGGGATCTTCCCCCTGTGACCTCTGTCCAGGGAAGATTTTGGGGTGCCGGTGCAGAGCATTGAGACCTGATGAGGCTGTTACCACTTGCTGTCTTCTCCAATTGATGGCTGCCACGGTTTCCTGGCACTTCTAGGAAGGACTGTGGATGTCTTGGACTTAATTTGTTCAGGGGAAGGCTGCCACCTTTTTGCTATTTTTTAGCCGACGCAGGTGGTCCGGGTTGCCCTCCCAGCAATGATGGGAGGTCCTGGTGATGCCCAAACAAGCAGGCATAGTCTCAAGTCCTCTCTGGAGCTTCAGGGGCAGTAATAGAGTTTGAGTGCATTGTGTTATCTAGTCTGATCTGCGTATACAGGCTATAGAATTTCACCCAGTAATTCCTGCCTCAAGCCCCTACGTTGGGTGGAGCGAGAGCATTTTCTTTAGACATGTCCAGTCTTGATTGAAACACCAAGCGATGGTGGATTCTCCGTATCCTCAGGTCAGTTGTTCCAATAGTTACTTTCCTTCCATTTGGAAATTTTGCACCTTATTCCTAGTCTGAAGTTGTCTAACTTCATTTTCTACCCATGGGTTCTTGTTCTGACTTTGCCAGGTGAAAGACCCCTTAGCTATAAGAAATCTTCTCCCCATTGTAGGCCATGCTCAAGTCACCTCTTAATCCTCTCTGGGATAAGATTCAGCTTCTCAGTTGTCTCACTCTAAAGCAGCTTTTCCAGCCCTCAAATCGTCCCTGCAGCTCTTTGCCAACCCCCCAGGGCAGCAGTAGAGCAGGTGCCCCAGTGGTAGTGGAGGGAATTAGCTGACGCTATCCAAACGGTCAGCAGGAGGAAGGGTAAATGCTGGAATGGCCTGTGTGTTTCCCTGGTGGGGGAAGAGTCTCTACCGCTGCTCTCCTGCACACGGTGGAGCCTGCTCACCGCTGGGATTTGAAACCCCGAGCCAGCTGTGTGACCTGCAGCCGGTTCGCTTCCGAACTGCACGCTCGTGTTCCGTACTCTCCATTTCCTCACCCTCGTGTCCCGCCCGGACACTACGTGGTGGGTCTAGTGAGGGTGAGGAGCCCCGGTGGGCCAGCCTGTATTCCACCTTGGTCCCACGGCCCCCCAGGGATATTAGTTGGTGGCTCCTTCACGGAGCTGTGAGCGCGGGCATGTACCTGGCGCGGTTCACCCCTGTCCCCGATGCCTGTCCCTCTGCGGCATGAGGGAGACCCTGGCACATGCCTACCTTGAGTGCGCCAGGTTGCAGCCCCTATTCCGGCTTGCGCCCGCCCACTTGCCAGAACCCAACAGGACCACTGGGATTTGAAATGTCTCACAGGGCCCAGGCTGTGGTCTGTCCTCCCCTCTGGCTTGGTATTAATGGCCCTGGGGTTCTTTTACTCCTGTTGTTGTTTGCTCAGGAATTCTCCCCTCGTGCTGCCTGTGTGAGGGGAGCGAAGGGGCCAAAGCCCAGACCACTGGGTGTATGGAGTTAGTTTCTGCCTCCTCCATTAGTTACTCCTGGGGGGATTCTGTGCCAAAACATTAAAAATTCTGCACCCAGTATTTTCAAATTCTGCACATTTTATTTGTCAAAATAACACAATATAATCACACCAGTTTCAAGTATTTTTGATCATTTATTTCAAAATATAGACGACAAAAAAGATTCAGGAAATGTTTTTTGACAAAGATTCCCATCTAGGCATATTAATACGGAACTCTGAGTAATAATTCATTTAAACTACAATACAGAACCATATTTCCCACCCCCCCCAGAAGCAGTGCAAAGATTGGGGGAGTCAGGGGTGGCAGAGGGAGAGGGAAGTAGATTGCTGGGAAGGAGCCTGGGTGTGAACTTGGAGGGTTGTTGGGTATGGGTGGGAAAAGTATGGAACAGGGTGGGGGTTTTTTTGGGGGGGTGGGGGGGCAGGGAGGGACTGTTAAGGAACTTCCCCTATGCAGGCCCTGGGCTGACCCCTAGCCTCTCCCATTCAGTCAGACACATCTGCCCCTCTCCCCATGTGTCCCTCCACCCCCACTCCTCCCATTGCCATGTGGCTCTGTACCCCCTCCCGTGTCTCTGCCCCCACTCAGCCAACCTCATGTCCCTGTCCCCCCTCTGTAGCTCTGCATCCCCTCCCCCATCACCATGTGGCCCTGCACCTCCCTCCCACCGGTGGCCCTGTGCCTCCACTCCCATTCAGCCCCTGCCCCAGTCTGTCCTCCCCCACTAGCCCTTATGAGCCTGTCTGACACCCCCCCCCCGCTGTCTGTCTCCCCATAGCCCCTGTCTCCTGACATGGCCCCACAGGTGCTGGGAAGAAGGCAGGCTCTTTTTCTTCCCTAGCTGGGAAAGGCAATGACTAGGCAGTGGCTGTAGCATGTAACTGCTCCCGCACCGGCCCGGGCCACCTCTGCAAATGGTGGGTAATTAGTCAGGCAGCTGCACCAGCTCCGGTCACTCACCTCTGGGCCTGCTGCTGGGGCAGTTTGCAGCAGCTCTGGGACTTTTCTGGACCGAGGGGGGCGGGCACTGCTCTACGCCAGGGCTGGGGGCCTTGTAGGCAGTTGGTCAGTGGAGAACTCCCAGGGGGCTGGCGGTGTCCCTTAGCGGCTGCACAGCTCCAGCAGGCCTAGGCACCATTGGGTGGCAGGCACTAACTCTGCCCCTTGAGAGCAGCCGGTCTGTGCGCCCCTGGCCAGGAGGGGTCAGCGCCCATCCTCCAGCTGGTGCCCTTGGTGTTCCTCGGCCCCTAGCGCTCTCCCTCCTGGGCTCCAGGGAAGGGCTGACCCCCCTCATGCCTGCTGCCACAGTGGGGCCAGTGTACCTTACGCCAGCACGTCCCACACTCAACGCAAGCCTGTTGCACACAACTACGGCTCCCGAACTGCTGTGTAGCTGGGCAGGGCCTAGCTCTGGAAGAGCAGCACCCCCCCTCGTTCCCTCTAGCCGGTGCCTCGGACAGCTGCCTCTCCCCTGAAATGCTCAGGGCTCCTTTTGCTCTGCTCCCATCCACACCCAGCATCGCCTGGAGTCTCTTGCAGTGAAGCTTAATTGCTCTGGTCAGTCACTGGTACGGGCTTCACCTCAGGGCCCAGGGGTCATTGACAACTGCTCTTTTCATTTAACTGTCTCTAGAAAACCTTCCAACGGTGGTGGGAGTAATCAGTGCAGAGACGGGTCTGCAGGGGCAGAGCGCCAGCGACTGCCCTGCCCCCTTGTGCAGGCCTGTTAACCCTGCACCCCACTGCCCTGGGAAGCCTGTTACCACCACCCTGGCCGAGCTCCCTGCTGGGGGCCGTGAGGAGGTGGGGGGAGGTCCAGTCCTCCCTCTTTCAGCTGGAGCTGAGCCTGCTTGAAGATGCTCAGGGCATAGTTTGTCTATGAAATCAGCCCTTTGTTAGCTAATTAGAAGGGAGTTTGTCCCTAGCTCCATGACTGTAAAGTAAAGTGCACGGGGGTGGTAAACTGCCACCTCCCTCCAGTTGCTACAGGCCAAGATGGACCCTGAAGCTGGGGTTGGAGGGGTTTTCACCTCTTCAATGCTAGCAGATTGGCAGACAGATTTACTTTCCTTGTGACGAAGGGGGTAGCATTACTCCCCTTCAGTGGAGCACCCCTACCTTGTCTTTCCATGGCTGAGATTTTTTTTTTTTTATATATATGGAGATATACCTATCTCATAGAACTGGAAGGGACCCTGAAAGGTCATCGAGTCCAGCCCCCTGCCTTCCCTAGCAGGACCAAGTACCGATTTTGTCCCAGATCCCTAGGTGGCCCCCCCCTCAAGGATTGAACTCACAACCCTGTGTTTAGCAGGCTAATGCTCAAACCACTGAGCTATCCCTCCCCCCGATTAAAAGCCACAGGAGATTAGGGTCAGAAGGGAGCTCAGGAGGTCACCTAGTCCAACCCCAACTAAATCATCCCAGCCAGGGCTTTAAAACCTCTAAGGATGGAGATTCCACCTCCTCCCTAGGTGACCCATTCCAGTGCTTCACCACCCTCCTAGTGAAATAGTGTTTCCTAATATCCAACCTAGACCTCCCCCACTGCAACTTGAGACTATTGCTTCTTGTTCTGTCATCTGCCACCACTGAGAACAGCCGAGATCCATCCTCTGCGGCCGCCCCCTTCAGGTAATTGAAGGCTGCTATCAAATCCCCCCTCACTCTTCTGCAGACTAAATAACCACAGTTCCCTCAGCCTCTCCTCGTAAGTCATGTGCTCCAGCCCCCTAATCATTTTTGTTGCCCTCCGCTGGACTCTCTCCAATTTGTCCACATCCCTTCTGTAGTGGGGGGCCCAAAACTGGACACAGTACTCCAGGTGTGGCCTCACCCAGGCCGAATAGAGGGGAATGATCACATCCCTTGATCTACTGGCAATGCTCCTGCAGCTCAATATGCCATTAGCTTTCTTGGCAACAAGGGCACACTGCTGACTCGTATCCAGCTTCTCGTCCACTATAACCCCTACATCCTTTTCTGCAGAACTGCTGCCTAGCCACTCGGTCCCTAGTCTGTAGCAGTGCATGGGATTCTTCCGTCCTAAGTGCAGGACTCTGCACTTGTTGTGTTGAACCTCATCAGATTTCCTTTGGCCCAATCCTCCTATTTGTCTAGGTCCCTCTGTATCCTATCCCTACCCTCCAGCATATCTACCTCTCCCTTCAGCTTAGTGTCATCTGCGAACTTGCTGAGGGTGCAATTCATCCTGTCATCCAGATCATTATTGAAGATGTTGAACAAAACCAGCCCCAGGACCGAGCCCCGAGGCACTCCACTTGATACCAGCTGCCAACTAGACATTGAGCTGTTAATCACTACCCCTTGAGCCTGACAATCTAGCCCGCTTTCTATCCACTTTAGTGTCCATTCATCCAATTGATACTTTAACTTGCTGGCAAGAATGGTGTGGGAGACCATATCAAAAGCTTTACTAAAGTCAAGCTATCTCACGTCCACGGCTTTCCTCATATCCACAGAGCCAGTTCTCATCATAGAAGGAAATCAGGTTGGTCAGGTATGACTTGCCCTTGGTGAATCCATGTTAACTGTTCCTGATCATCTTCCTCTCCAAGTGTTTCTAACTGGATTCCTTGAGGACCTGCTCCATGATTTTTCCAGGGACTGAAGTGAGGCTGTAGTTCCCCAGATTCTCCTTCTTCCCTTTTTTAAAAGATGGGCACTAGATTTGCCTTTTTCCAGTCGTTTGGGACTTCCCCTGATCACCACAAGTTTTCAAAGATAATGGCCAATGGCTCTGCAATCACATCAGCCAACTCCCTCAGCACCCTCGGATGCATTAGATCTGGACCCATGGACTTATGCATGTCCAGTTTTTCTAAATAGTCCTTAACCTGTTCTTTCACCACTGAGGGCTGCTCACCTCCTCCCGATACTGTGCTGCCCAGTGCAGTCTGTGAAGACTGAGGCAAAAAAAGCATTGAGTACTTCAGCTTTTTCCACATCATCTGTCACTAGGTTGCCTCCCCCATTCAGTAAGGGTCCCACACTTTTCCTAGTCATCTTCTTGTTGCTAACATACCTGTAGAAACCCTTCTTGTTACCCTTCACATCCCCTGCTAGCTGCAGCTCCAATTGTGCTTTGGCCTTCCTCATTACACCCCTGCATGCCTGAGCAATATTTTTATACTCCTCCCTAGTCATCTGTCCAAGTTTCCACTTCTTATAAGCTTCCTTCTTGTATCTAAGCTCACTGAAGATTTCACTGTTAAGCCAAGTTGGTCGCCTGCCATATTTGCTATTCTTTCTACACATCGGGATAGTTTGTTCCTGCAACCTCGATAAGGATTCTTTAAAATACAGCCAGCTCTCCTGGACTCCTTTCCCCCTCAGGTTATTTTCCCAGGGGATCCTGCCCATCAGTTCCCTGAGGGAGTCCAAGTCTGCTTTTCTGAAGTCCAGGGTCCGTATTCTGCTGCTCTCCTTTCTTCCTTGTGTGAGGATCCTGAACTCGACCATCTCATGGTCACTGCTGCCCAGGTTGCTACCTACTTCTACTTCCCCTACCCATTCTTCCCGGTTTGTGAGCAGCAGGTCAAGAGGAACATGGCCCCTAGTTGGTTCCTCCAGCACTTGTACCAGGAAGTTGTCCCCAAACACACTCAAAAAACTTCCTGGATTGTCTGTGCACTGCTGTATTGCTCTCCCAGATGTCAGGGTGATTGACTTCCCCTGGAATGGAGGATAAGCATTTACTCACGAGCCAGAGGCAGCACCACCATTTCTCATGCTGGTCATTGCGGTGGAGGAAGTTCAGGCTGGCTGAGATGTTTAGCCATCCCAGCAGCACAAGCGGTTGAAGGGGGATGCCTGAGCCATGGGGTCTGGCAAGGTTTTGTCTCTTTTCCCTTCCTTCAGGCAGCTGGAGCTGGAGAGATGTTACCTGAGCTGTGTCTACAATGCATCACTGGAGCAGGGCCCAGGTGGCAGAGGGTTCCGGCTGCTCAGATCCAGAGGTTAAGTGACGTTTGCATTTACTAGATGGAATGAAAACGTGGCCTAGGTGCAGAGCTGCACCAGTTCCCTCCTGCCATGGCCCATCAGTGACTCCACTTTAGCTGCAGTTAGCAGAAGGGAGTTGTGACAGTGAAGCTTTGGCCATGGAGACAGATTGAACTAGCGAGAATGGCCATGGGACTGCACTGGTCCCAGCTGCTGCTACAGGGGGAAATAAGCAGCTAGTGCCTTCCCTGAGCAAAGCCCATCTCCATAGCTCTCTGGAGGGGACTAGGCATGGTCACTGGAGTTAGTGCATTGCCTCCCTTCCTCCCACCCCCAGCAAGGCGGCCATGGGACAGTTTTGGAAAAGATGCTTTATTCAGGGTTTGGCAGATACAGACAAAGTGTCAGACGTTGCTGGGGCAGACTTCTCTTGGCGATGGGGGGGGGGGGGGGGGGGGGGCCNATGCGGCCACCTGGGAGGTGGAGCCTAGCCCTTGGCGTGCTCGAGGACGGACTATGGGGACCTCTGAGAGGAGCCCAAGTGGAACCTGTGCACAGTACAGAAACCAGAGGCAACTGCAGGGTGGCCACGAACAGAGACTCCCCTACACAGGCAGCTCCTGGTTCACCTTGGCTGAAGCAGGAAGTACTGGTGCATGCCCGAGGAGCCCAATGCCATCTGCAGGGGCCTGCAGCCAGGGGCTAGGCCCAGGGAGAGGCTGGTACCGTGAAGGATTCTCAGGAGGGCTGCAGGATCAGGGCTGAGGGAGAGACCCTTGAGCAACAGCTGCCTTTTAAAGAGGAGGCAGCCGGCATGTCTGAACATGGGACGGAGCGAGAACAAAATCTGAGACTTCAGTGAAAGTCCTTTTAAAGTGCCTTAAAAATGGCAGCTCCCAGCTGGCTGCCTCTCTGCACCGGTCAGGGCAAAGGAGCCACCATGTTAAAGCTTTGACACCCTACATGGAGGCCCAGCCCTTGCTGCTGGCCAGCTCCTAGGGACGAGGCAGCAGGCGCCCATCTCCTACTGCCAAGATGGGGGCAACATTCTCGAGGCGGTGGGAGCAGAAGCACGTTCCGAAGGCTCAGCTAGCCAAGCTCTCCAGTGGGCCTCAAAAGATGTTGGTGCTGCCTTGGGCAGGCCCTAAACTCAGCCCTGAACACCCTGCAAGGCCTGTTAGAGGAGCCTGGGAAATGCCCTCAAGAATCTGATCCTGAGCATTAACACCAGTGATAGGAGAGAAGGGTCCCATGGCACGAGGAGGGCCCTTCCTCCCCTCCGGTGCTTCTCACTGGAGGATATTGCATTGATCCAACATTCAATTCACAAAAATACTCATCCCCATTGATTACACACGTATAAAAAAAAAAGACAAGGCAGCTTCCTTAGACCGTGACATCTCCGCACATGTGCTGGTGCTACAGTCAGTCCCAGAGGCTTTTGGAGAGCAGCAGGAAGTGGAGGTTCTTACCCCGGCCAGGCTCCTTGCTGGCACCAGAAGGAGAGGGAGGAACAGGGAGTCCACATGCATCACTGGCTGCCTTCATAGTTGAGCACGTAGTAGTCGTGAACGTACATCAGGACGGCGATCGGCTGCCCGATGATCAAGGAGATCCATACGGCTGCGTTCCCATAGTTGCCTCTGAGGAAGCTTCCCACAAGCCAGGCCAGCGGGATCTGGGGGGAGGAGCAGTCAGAGCTTGGACTCCAAGCCTCAAAAGACAGCCGTCACGCACCAAGTGGGCAGAACAGAGCAGAGACCATGCGAGGGGATGTTTTAATAACCAAGACAGGCCCCATTGCCTGGCCCATGAGCCCGAAGGCAGTGGTGGGTGCCACAGAGCACTGGGAAGGAGCCACTGAAGAAGGCAGCTACAGAAGACACGTGGACATTTTCAACGGCCGTGAGCCGACAGATTTATACTGGGGCAGGCATCTCCCTACGGTTCCATGTGGAGAAGGCCCAGCTACGGGCACGAGCAGTTTTCCAGCATGCTAGAATGGAGATTCCCTTGAAGGATCAGAAACCCAAGGAGGCAGGTGACCTTCCTACCTCCCAGGTCTTACCTGAGCCATCATCCCCATGAACGCCCACAGCCGGAACATCTTCAGGGGCACGCTCACCAAGTACTAGGGGAGAGAAGATTCTGCATCAGCCCCACGCATGGCCCCAAGCCCCACTGCATTCCCCCAGGTGGTGAGAGGAGCTGCTGCTGGCTTGCCCTCCTTGAGCCCACCCCCAGAGCTTGAGCCCACCCCCAGGATGGGTACCCAAGTCAGCCCAGGAGATGCCAAACTAGAGCACTGCTCTAGCTGCCCAGACTAGACCCCTGGAAGCATTCCCCCTGGGGACAGCGCTGAGCAGAGTTTGCCGTGGCTCCTCCCAGTGACAGCACGCAGACTGAGGTGCAGTCACGCCGAGGGCTTGCGCTGCTGGCTGGTTGGCCCGTTGGGGGCGTGCTGGTGGGAAGGCTGCTGGTCAGGCCATGAATGTGCCTTTTATGCAGCTCTTGCAACCAACAGCCGACGCTAGGAGTCCCCTCCCTCCCACGTAGGGAGCAAGCCAGGGGCCAACCTCGTGGAAGAAAGCCGAGGCCAGGAACACGGCAGTCTGGGCTGTCCATTTGCTGACCCCCCTCTTGATCATTGGCTTGTAGAAGTGCCTGGAACACAAGAGCAGGAGTTGGAGTGTGGGCAGGGAGTGGAGCAGTCAGGACAGGGTTAGCGGCACTGGCTGTGTAACTAGGCAGCGGCAGCAGGGAGTGGCAGCTGATTGAGTTCTGGGAGCATCCCCCAGCCCTGTGAGGACAAGGAACTAGGTTCTCGGAGCTGCCCCTTCCCAGGAGCGTCCTCACGTGCTGATCAGCCCGGCAGCTGGCCTGCAACTACCCCCAGCAGGAGCCTGCAGCTGTCGGTCCCAACGCAGGAGCTCAGGGTGTTCGAGTCGGGTTTTATCCACCGAGCTAGGAGCTCACAGGGCCCCACCTCCCCCCCCCGAGTGGGACGCGAGCGGGTCAGCACATGCAGCCAGACCGAGCCCCCAACCGACTGGGGTGGGAGGCCCCTGCTGAGCCCCCTGGGGAGCTGTACCTGAGACACCACTTGTGCACCGGTATGTTCCAGTTCTGCCAGAAGTACGTCACCGACTCAGAGTTCCTGGGGGAGAGAACCCGGATCAGCAACATCCCAGCCCTGGGGAACAGCACAACCCCTCTGCTCCCACCGGCCAGGCAGCTCCGGCCACGTGCCAGCAGGGCAGGGTCTGTCACGGGGGCCATGTAGGACTTCCCAGCTCGACGCCCAGCAGCGTGAGTGGGTGAGTTCTCACAGGCCCCCCACTCCCCTCTGCCCCCAGCTACGCAGACCTTGCAGGACTGTCTGACAGCTGCGGTCTGGTAGGAGAAGTGCATTTAACAGCAGCCCCAACCCGGGGGATCCGGCTGGACCAGTTCTGAGGGAAGGGCACCCCCTGCTCGCTGGCCAGTCATGTTTAGCCGGAAGAGGGGAAGGGGCAGAGGGACCCAAAGTACAACCCTGATTTTCAACTGCAGTTCAGACTAACCCCCGCAGGGTTTGTCCAGTGGCTCCCATGGGCCTGGGTTTCCCAGGCAGCTCTGGCTGCAGTGCGTGCAGGAGTGCATGGAGCTGCAGGAAGTCCCCTGGCAGAGCCGACGTGCTCTGCTGGGGGTCAGACTGACCCTGAGTGACCCTCCTGTGACTGGGCTGTGGCCTCTAGCAGGCTCTCAGAGGACAGTGACACCCACTCACCATCCCTGGGGAGCCAGGCTCTGACCAGAGCCCTTACGCTTCAGAAGGAACTGGTCAATGGCACAGCATCACAAGGAGGCAGCTGGAGGTGGTTCCTCCCTCCCCCCCCCTTTCTTCCGAGGTATTCAGCACGGACCAGTGAGACGGGACGGTGTCTCTCCCAGTACAGGAGCTCCCCTTCCCTGCAGCACCTGCTCATGCTCCTTGGAGAGCTCCCAGCCCAGCAGGAAGGCACTGGAAGTGCTAGGTAAGGGTCTTCCCAGTCTCAGGGGGCTCAAGACATCCCTCACCCCAGGGGGTGGGTAGCTGGACAGGGGCTACACAGACAAGCCACATGGCTTCTCTACATTGCTACAAGCTTTAAACAGTCACGCCTCCCATCAGGGTCGAAGACGGCAGCCAGAGTCTCCAAGGTGCTGGTGCCACCAGCTCCCCGCAGCTGGCCACAATGGCTAGTTGAGTCCAAGGAGATCCCCTACCCCCCATGCAGGGTTGTTGATACGGGCCTGGGGCCATTGGGGGAGCTGTCCCTTTCCCTCCAGACAGCTCCTCACGGGCCCCCCGAATGGGTCACTGCTCACCACCAGTCCCGGTAGAACTCCCGGTCGCCAAACTGCATCACTTCGGCCAGGACGTTCAGGGACGAGTGGAAGAACCAGTAAAAGAAGATGAGCCAGATCAAGTGATTGGGGACCTGCCCAGAGAAAGGAACAGACTGAACAGACCAGGCACATTCCAGGGAATCCCCTGCTGGAGAGCAGAGCCAGCCGCCCCTTGGCATTACTGCCAGCCGCTGCCCGCGAGGTGCCTGGGGACGGAATAGCAGGCTCTGCCCAGCCAGACAGTGCTGGGAGCCTGTTTCGGGAAGGCCGCCATGTCCCCCGCCCCGGAGGCAGGAGGTGAATTCTAGCTGCAGTACTCACAGCCAGCTTCAGGAGGCGCTCTATGATTCGGGAGTAGTCCATATCCTGAAAGGAGAGCTCAGCGTCAGTCCCAGCTGGCCAGGACAAGCGAGGGGGTGGGGAGAAGGCTGCTTTCAGGGCTCCCCCTACTCCCAGATACCGGCACCCACAGCCTTGTTCCTGCAGTGGCGAGGCCTGTTTAGATACCAGACTGGCAGGAACAGATGGGTCCCTGCTGACCTGTTCGCTGTGTGCACGCGCGGAGGCCTGCTAAGGAAGCCAGCACCTTCCGTGGGGCACGCCACAGGTCAGCCAGGCCACCGGCCAGGAGAGAGGCCTTCAAGCCCGGTCAGTTTAGGCCACTGCACAGCCGGCTGCAGTGCACGAAGCTCTGAGGTGCTGCCCCTTGTGGGGCCCTGTCTGAGCCCGGCTGTGGCCAGTCAGCCAGTGTACAAGAACCACAGAGGGGGAGATGGCCGCCTCCTGCCCAGGGCTCATTCCAACAGCCCCAGGAGAGGAGAGATGCACAACAGGGATCTTGCAGGAGTCAGAGCCGGGGAGAGGGAATCTGTAGCCCAGATGTTTACGGGGGGCTGGTCACTCACCCGGAAAGGTTTCATTGAGTTCTGGATAGTGGGGACCATCCACTGAAAGAGAAGAAGTTTAGTTCTAGACAATCAGGCTGCTCCCCCCAGAGCACCAAGCCCTCAAGCCCACCCCTCACCCCAGGAGCCGGGACACCCCAAACAGTCAGCTGCAGTCACTGCCTGCTTGGCAAGTCATCCACCAGACAGCGCCTGTCCCTGCCCCCCGTTCATTGCCTGTTCAGCCCCTCTAGCTGCTTGGCCGATCCCAACCTGCCCCATGGCACGCTCACCTGAAGTCCCACACGCCGTCGGGGGCCTACATCCAACTTGGTTACTCGCTCTGAAGCTGGCCACAGATGCTCGTCAGGGAGCCTGTGTCTGCGCCCTTTGTTCCTAGGGGGTCCCCCGCCCACTGCACCAGCCTCCACTCAGTTCCCTCTGACGGGAACATGGCGCAGCGTCTGTGTCCTTTGATCCGGCCAGGAGGGCCCTGGAGAGGGCAGGCTCCAGCCGGCTCCGCACCAGCCACGTGGCACCGCATGCTGCGTCCTACGCCTGCCTGCCTATGGCTCCTGCCTCCCACCCACCTCTGCCAATTTCAGCTATTCCTGTGCCCAGAGGCCCCCGCTGTGCCCCCTCCCGCCAAGAGCTGCACAGGGAATGGTCTCGGCTCCCCCAGGACAGGAGAGGAGAGGCTCCATCCACATACCTGCTGTATCAGCCCCACCAGCAGCTGGATAAAGAAGAGCTGGAGACAAAGAGGCAGCAGTGGTGAGATCAGTAAGGCCCCTCCCCTGCACAGGCCCATGCAGGATGCCTGGCCGCTCAGACGCTGGAGATACCTGGCAGACAGGCCCCCTCAGTGCCCGCCCCACCGAAGTGGCATGCCAGGCACCCGGCCACACTGGTCTGAGTCTACCCCGCTGCCGGTGTCCCAGCATGGCCGCACTCAGGCCAAGCCAGGAGCCCGGCGTGCTGGAGCAATGCATCCACTGAGCTAGAGGGGTCTCCTCCCCAAAGCATGAAGGCCTCCCGCCCCCCAGCGGGCATGCTGCTGCCTACCAGCTAGGACAACGGGGCGTTTACAGCCACAGGCACCCCCCCGGGCCTGGTCCGGAGACCTCTGCTGAGACACCAGCCTTGGACACTCCTCAGCCCACCCTCCAGAGCTGGAGTCGGTGCTGCGGGAGCAGCCACGGGCCACGCGCTGCCAGCCCTCCCATTGGCCAGCTCCGTCCTGCTCTCCCAAGGAGAGCAGAGGCTGGGCCGGCCACAATCAGCACCTGCTGAGTCGGGGATGGTCACTGGCCCAGCGCTCGGAGCAGGACGGAGCTGGGCCCGAGGCTGCCTTACCATCTCGAAGAGTCTGCGGAGCAGGAAGCGCTTGCGTATCCGGGGCGAGCGAGGGAAGTTCAGCTCGTAGCAGAGCGTGGGAGCAAACAGGAAGTAGTACATGTCTGGAACAGACCAGCAGAGTCACGTCAGTGACCCGCCGCCCGCCGCCCGGGGGGGGGCCGGGCCCGCCGCCCGCCGCCCGGGGGGGGGCCGGGCCCGCCGCCCGCCGCCCGCCGATAGTTACTGAGGTTCTGACACCACCTGCCCAGAGCAGCAAGCTCCTGGGACAGCCCTATGGAGCAGGGCCGCTGCCTTCAGGGAACACCGGTGTTAAACCCTCAGCAGGGCTCTCCGAGAGCCAGCAGGGGGGTCTGCGGGTAGGTGCCAGCAGCCTGTCACTGGGTCACTGTCCCGCCGTGGCAGAGCCGGGAGGTGACTATTAGCCCTGTTCTCCCCGGCCTGAATTCGCCTCCTACGCTCCTGAGGGAGTTCTGGGGCCAGTTCCACGCAGCCGTCCGCGCCCGTGGCCAGCTGGCCCGCCCGGGATTTCAGCAGCGTCTCACTGCAAGCGCACTTGCTCCGGGGAGAGCGGAGAAGCCCAGGTGTGCTAGGCAAGCAGCACCTCCCAGGTATCACAGCCCAACGCCCCCACACTGCAGGCCGGAGCTCAGGGCCAGTTACCTTTATAGGTCAGGTTAGCTGGATAGCACACCCCGCTCTGCACCACCTCCCCATTGGCTTTCTTCGGCCCGGAAGCTGGAAGGGGAGGGAAGAGAAGACAGCCATTAGCCTGAAGGCCAGGGCAGCTGGCGCCGGGGTCACTAGGGCTGCGGTTGAGACTGGCTAGCCCCACGCCGTGGGAGGGAGCAGAGACCCCCATGCGGAGATGGCAGTCGCATTAAGCTAAGCCAGCTGCAGCACCAATCTCTGCAGAGCCATCTGTGGCCAGGTCTGTTTCCCTGCCTGGAACGGCCGAGCCCTGCGCTCGTGCATCGTGACAGAGCGACCTGGCTGCGACGCTCCAGAGAGGGGGGCTCCACTAGCTTACAATACACCCCCACCCCGCAAAGCAGAGGCCGTAGCGACATTGCTGGCACTGGGGGAACGGCTGCATGCGCCTGCTGCTCCGGTCACACGGGGTAGCACAGAGCCAGCCGCCTGCCCACCTCCAGAGCTCACCTGGGCGCACGCGTGCAGCCTTTGCCCGGCCCCTGGCTCGGCACCACTTGTTCACGTCCCTGAAGGAGAAGAGCTTGAGGAAGAGGATGGTGTAGATGGACAGAGCGAACACGGCGCCGACTGGGGAGACAAGGCCGGGAGCGTGAGCTGCAGGGACGGCGTCCCCGGGCGACTCACTGGCCTGGCCCAGCCCAGCCCAGCCCCACCCTGGTTAGCGATCCCCTAACACTGTGGAGGTGAGACACCCGGGTCAACCTGCCCCTAGGGGCCCCCAGCTCCAGAGACCACCAGGGTCGAGGTCAGACAGCAGCTCCCCAGAGCAGGTCGCTGCTGCAGCCTCACCCCAGGCATCCCCAGCTGACCCTGCTCCTGCCTGGGGAGCGGAGAGACCCCAGTGTCCCAGGGGGTCCCTGCAGTGCAAGCCCACATCCGTTCACAGCCAGCGCTGACAGCCAGGGCCCACGAGGGACTCACCGCCTACCTGGAGTGACGGAGGAGACCATCAGCACCACCAGCGCTGGGAAACACAGGATGGTCAGGAGGTTGAACGCATGGACGACGGAGCCAACGTTCTCCGAGATGGAGCCCTGCGGGGAGCCAGGAGACACATGAGGCCAGTACAGCAGCCCTGAGCCCTCTGCCCTACCCCTCCTCTGGGGAGGCTGCCCCCGCGGGGCTGACGACCTCCCCTCGGCTTGCCCACGGAGCCTGGCACAGCCAGGGAAGGCAGCACTCGCCCTCAGCCCGGTCGCTTTGCTGCAGGCACATTCCATTACCCAGGTGCTGGGGCTCCCACCTGGAAACTGGAATCGCAGCAGCAGCTCCTCCCACCTGGCGATGTGCCCCACGGCCCCAGACAGACCAGGCCCAGAACACGCCCCACAGCGCTGCTGCCCTGGGCACTCCGCTCTGGCGGTGGGGCTCAGGCGTTCTGAGGGAGAGGTGCCCTCGTTCCATTTCTGCTCCCAACGATCCCCCGGCCCAGACTGGGCCTGCAGGCAGCTGAGCTGGGAGATGCTGACACAGCAGCTGCTGGAGACCAGGCCAGGCAAGTGAGATTCGTGCCAGGGAGTGGGGGGATTTTGGGCTGCAGCCTGAGAGCTCGTTCCACCTGTCATATACATGGAGATGTACCTATCTCATAGAACTGGAAGGGACCCCAAAAGATCATTGAGTCCAGCCCCCTGCCTTCACTAGCAGGACCAAGTACTGATTTTGCCCTAGATCCCTAAGTGGCCCCCTCAAGGATTGAACTCACAACCCTGGGTTTAGCAGGCCAATGCTCAAACCACTGAGCTATCCCTCCCCCCCGTCAGGTTTAGCCTAACCCCGTTCACTCCTCCCCAAGTTGCTCCTCCACCCCCACAAGTAACAAGCCTAAGGCCGCTGCTGGGGTGCACAGAGGAGATGGAGCCAGGGCAGAACAAGGCACCGCTCAGTGCTCCACGGACACTTGCTGGTTGCAGGACTGAGGACAGGGCAGGGCGTCCCCTTCATCTGGTGCAGAGGCCAGTCCAGAGCCCCTCCCTCCCAAGCACTCCAGGGGATTCCCTAGGTGGCTCACTGGGCCCAGTTTGAGCCCCCCATTCTGGCCTGGCAGGGCCGTGCCTGCAGCCTGGTGTCAGAGGACCCGTCCCGATCATCCTGCTCTTATCCTCGAGTCCCCTTCTGCCCCTGCATTTGCTAGAGACTCCCATTTCCCCGGCCACAGGCTCCAGAGCAGCTCAGCCGCAGAGGCTGTAACCCAAGTGTGACCCGCGCGTGGCCGAGAGAGCCCAGGGGGAAGGGGCTCACCGCTGCCAGGCGTCTCTCCGTGTGCAGGGCAGCCAGCGCAAACACATTGGCCACTGTAAACAAAGAGACAGTTAGCACACCCAGCCCTGCCGCTCGGGACACTGCCAGGCCAGGGCCTGCTGCCCACAGCTGGGCTGTGACGCGCTGGCGAGACGCTGCCTGGCTCCCTGCGGAGTCCCCGAGCACGCTGACGGATCGGGGCGGGGGAGCAGAGTCAGCTGGTGCACAGGACCGGGAAGGCTGACCCCGGCATGAGGGGCAGCAGAGACTGGACAGGAGGCCCGGGGGAGCAGGAAGGCACTGAGCGATGCCGTGAGAGTTCACAGCGTCCCTGGAGTCCCACTGCTCCCAGAACAGGGGTCAGGGCTTGGCCGAGCGCTCGGCTCTGCTCTCGGGGGAGGACAGGAGGGGGTTGAGCAGAGAGGGGCAGAGCCTAGGAGCTTTCCCCCTGCAGGCCATGCTAGGGAGACCCCGTGCCCCCATCCTAGGGACGGCTCCACAGCTGGCAACATTCGCTCCTGGTTCAGGACCTTCCCTTGTATCCCTGAAGGGCCCCAGCGAGCTCGAGACAGGACCGTGGCAGCTGATGGACAGCTAGTGACAGAGCAGGAATGAAGAGAAGGCCAATGCAGCGGCCAGGAGCAGGTCTGAGTTGGACGTGGTTAAAGGCACATCTGGCCCGGACACCAGGCTGCCCCACACTAGCCAAGGATCTCATTACCGGCGACTGGGCTTTCTGCAGCATTTGTCCAAGCTCCGTGCCTGGAGGGGACCGTCTGCAAGGTCAGGTGGGTTAACCGCAGAGGGCCCAGCCCTCGGGCGAACGCTTGCAACGGCCAGTGCTCAAACCTCAGCAAGCAGCATGGGCTGAGGAACGAACCCTTTGGGCCGGAGAGCCGGGGACGGGATCTGGGCACAGATTGCTCTGTGGAGAGACCCGTGGGGAAGCCCCTCCTCCTGTCTGGCTGCGACCCCCTGGGGAGCAAGAGCCCCAACACTGGTGATGCCGAGGGGCTGTAGGAGAAGGGCTGGGGGCCCTCAGCAGGCCTGTCCCATCTCCAGACTGCTAGGAGAGGAGGTAGCCAGTTCCCCTGGGGCCCGTCTCAGCTCAGCCCCTGGCAGGACACTGGGCCCGGACTCTCGCAGACTCACCAATGACAAGGCACAAGGAGGGCCAGCTGTAGGGGTCCTTCAGGAACAGGGAGACCACTTGGATTGGATCCACCAATATCCCGTATCTGTAAGAGAAACGAAAATATCCCGGGTGAGCAGGAGGGAAGCTCCCGCCTGACGTGCTCCACAGGGCTCTGGGGCTGGCTGCCCACATGGGTTCGAGTCCCCGCTGTGATCGAGCCCACATGGGGGAGCTGCGTCCTGTTATGCCGGGGAGCGGTCAGCAGCAGGTCCCTGTTCCCCTCCTCCCACCAGCCATGGACCATACACCCTGCCCCACGCCCCGTGTACAATGGGCGGGAGCGATGCACTGCCGGCATCCCCAGAACGTCCTCCACAGGGACCCCTGCCCCAGGGCTCATTCCCTCCGGGGTGTGTGTGTGTGTGTGTGTGTGTGTGTCCTGCCGTTAGCGCTCAGGAGATTAGCGAGCAGTGGGGGCGGAGGGGCTCTGGCTTTTCTCCCAGGACTCCTCTTGGGTGTCAGGCCACCAGAGCCCATCTCAGGGCTAGTTTCCACTGGGCTCCCATACAGTCCTGATGGGCCATGGGAACATGGAGCTTTGCCAGGCCTCAGCCAGGCCAGGCCTCGGTCCAGAGCCGGAACCCAAGCCCACACTCAGACCCACGCCGGGACTTTACGTGCCCTGGCAGCAACTGGCTGCTAGTGGCCCAGGACGAGAACTTACAGGCCCGAGTGGGGCTTGGGACCGGCCTGAGCTGCGGATTTAAGGAAAGCCCGTCCCTGCACGCTCAGAGCTCCCGACTCTGCGGAGGGGCCTGGTCCTCTGACAGGCGAGGCTTGGAAGTGGCTTTCAGAAGTTGCAGTACATGTTAGCACCACATGGTGGCTCCGCTGCCCGTCGCATGTGCAAGGTGGCTGTGGCTAGCGCAGGGGGGGCTACGGAGAGGCCTGGGGCAGTGGACAGGGCATTGGCGGGAGGGGACATGCCAGGTATCCGTGGGAACGTGGTCAGACCTCACCGCCCATGACCAGCACTCCAGGGTCCAGGCCCTGGGGGCTGAAGGTGAAATCTCCTCTCAAGCTCGGCACCCACCAGGCTGGGTTATTTGTGCAGCCCCCGGCCCGCGGGGAGCAGGTCGCCCCTCTGGCTCCTCGGGCACCAATACCCACAGGTGCCAGCCTAGTGCCACGCGCCCGCCTCCAGCGGGTCCCAGGGCAGGAGGAGGGGGGGCAGGCCAGCACACGCTCCTAGGAGGCATGTAGACACTTGCCAACCCCTTGGTGCTTAACGAGACGTTTCCCAGGCACGGGAGTCAGGGCCCCTTGGCCCGAGGCGGAGCTTAGACAGGGCCGGGGTGCCGTGAGAAGGGTCCCAGGAGAGCAGGGTCACTGCTCGAGGCCCTGCCCAGGCTTTCTGGGCAGGGCACAGCGCAGCCTGGGCACTCGAGCTGGCGCTGTTACAGCTGCATGCATCGGTGTGCCGGAGATCACTGCCGAGCGCAGAACGCACCACCTGCCTCCGGAGGCGGCTCAGCAGCACACACGGAGCACGGACCTTCTCCTCTAGGCCTCGGGAGGGGGAGCTCCCAACTCCCCTCGGACCTTCCCACCTTGCTCCGGGGCGCGTAGGGTGACCAGCCACGTCACACTCAGGGCGGCTCTGCAGCAGCTCGCCAGGAGCAGGGCCCCCTCCAGCCCATTCGCTGCTCCGGGCCACCCCAGAGCAAGGCCCCGCTCCGTGTGGGAATGAAGCTGGAGCGCAGCTGCGGTGTCCAGAGCTGCTCCGGGGGCTGGGCGAGCAGTGCGCCCCATATGGCATTACTGGGCAGTGGTGTGTGGCTCCACACGGGCAGGGAGAAGGGGTTTGAAAGGACCCAGGGCAGGGGACCCTGCTTTGTGGGGCACCTGTAGCTAGCGACAGAACTTGTGAGCAGTTGACTCAGCAGCCCCTGCTGCTCGTGCCATAGGTGATCTGGCTGCAGACACTCCCACGGCAGAGCGTGATGGGACCCGAGCACCCCCCGCAGCCTGGCCCTGGGCGGGGCAGGAGGGGTCTGCACTTACTTGATGAGGTTTTCCAGGAAGAGCCGGGCGTTGCTCAAGACCTGGAAGAGAAGGAGCCAGCGTTACTCAGGGAGGGACTGGAACTCAGAGCCTGGGCCCGGCTCCCGAAGGAAAGGGGGAGGATTCCACACGGGGGCTCCGCTCAGCAGGGACAGGGGCTTCCAGGAGGCTCGGCTGGGGACGGGGGGGGGACGGGGGGTTAGACCCTTCAGAGCGACTCACCCCCGAGGGGCATTCCTGAGCACTTCGCTGGCCCCCCAGAAGACACAGGCCTTTGCCCCTGCAAGCTCAGTCTGTGCCCGGCAGGACCCCAGCTGTCTGGCCACTGGTCTGTCTCTGGCGCCTTGCTGGTGCTGTAGAGCGCTGGGCACTTGCTCCTTGGTAACAGGCCCGAATCCCTCAGTGGAGCCTCTCAGAGGCTGCTCCGCAGGGCACGGGGGTCAGGCCCAATCCCTGCTTACAGGGCAACTCGTTTAAGTAGCCAGCAGGCCTCAGCAGGTCTCACTGCGAGCCTGGGAGGCAGAGGCCGCGTGTGCAGCTGTGTTGTGCCCAGCATGGTAGGGTGGGGCTGCCAGAATACAAGTCAGATCCTGCCCTGTCCCCTCCCCTCGATGGAGGGCAGCTGAGCCCGCACTGCGTTCACTACAAGTCACAGCCTTAGGCGACCGGCACCATTGCTGAGTCCATGGGGCACAAACCAGGCCACCCAGCTGTTCTCTGGGGGGCAGGGACCTGCCCTCTCCCGTAGGTGGGGAGACAGGACCAGTGTTTGCTGGCTCCCGGGCAGGTGGCTGAGCGAGATCAGAGCCCCAAGGGAAGATGTGGCCCCGGAGTCAGGTTGGGGCATTTCTGAGCCCCATGGAACCTGGCTGCCCCGTATTGAGCAGAGGCTTGGCTGGTTTGCCAGTGCCCAAGACATGGCACTTCAGCCGGACCCTGCATGTGCTACCCTGGGGCTGGCTGGGCTCAGCTCCAGGACGGTACCTACCCCGGGAGTTCAGGAAGTTTTGAGCAAGCGCATGTTTCTCCATTTCCTGTGCTGGGGCAGGGGGGCTGGGCAGTCACATGCTGCCGTGTCCCTCCCCACCGCACAACGGGGAGTTCAGACCCTCTGCCCACACTTGCTCCCGGTTGGTTTTGACTTGGGAGAGGACAGTCGCTTCCTACCGCGGCGCTCAGAGCCACCACCCAGCCCCTTCCGGCAGCCTGGCCGCTGGGCCTGGGCGGCTGCAGTGCAGCTCATTGCCTGGAGAGGTTCCCTTGGCTCAGTCCTGCCTGGTCGCTCGGCCTGGAGCTCTCCCTTGCCTGGGCTCGGCCTTGTGCCGCAGCGTCAGGCCCTTTCCCAACCCCACAAAGGGGCCTTGCCGCACAAGGCTGACCCTGCTGTAGTCAGCCACGTGGCAGCCCCAAGGCAGGTTATTAACGCACTCGCCCTCCCGCTGCCGGCAGCTCCAGCCCCACCCTGCTGCTGCTCAGGGTTCAGCTCAGCGCTCCCACGCAGCCCGCGGGAGGCACACGGAGCCAAAGGTCGCCAGGCAGTGAAGCAACAGGGACTGGTGCGGTGCCAGCAGCCCCGGCACAAAGCACCTGCTGTGGGCGAGCGCTTACTGGCTAGGGGCCGAGTTCCCTGCCCCAGGGTGCTTGTGGGGCAAGACGGAGACGGGGAAACCCTGCAAGAGCTCGAGCCTCACTCCCCTTCACCAGGAGAGACCCCTCAGGCTGCTGCTCCGCCTCCCCTCCCCACAACAGCTGGCTGTCAGGGGTCACCGCCCCGGCACGCTCCAGGCCTCAGGGCCGGATGGTTGAACCCAGCCTTGCAGGGGTCAGCCAGGTCTATGCGCAGCCCCAGACTGGGGCTGGGGGGAGAAGCTGCCACCCAGCACGGGTAGGGGTTTGTGTAGAAGGGGCTGGCCAGAAAGCCAGTCAGCTTTGTCCAGCACAGGGCCATGGGTCTCGGGAGGCTGCCCCGGCCCTGCTTGCCTGGTAGGGTTCTGTAGCTTCCCACCCCAGACACGTTCTGCCCCCCCTCACCCAGGCGTCTCCCCAGAGCTGTGGTGGTGACGTCACCTGCCCGAGGAACGGAGGGTTAACAGCCTGCACTGCAGGGCCTGCGCTGGCAGGAAGGCGTTTCTGTAACCGCCGCACGATCCAGCAAGAGCCTCGTCCCTCCCCCAGCCCCATGTTCCACGGTGTCCCAATCGAGACGGGAGCGCTTGCATCACAAGGAGAGAAGTCAGGACAAGGGGCACTGCCAGCACAGGACGTGAGTCATGAGTGAGATAAGAGGCCACAGCGCGTGCTGCAGATCCCGGCTTCCCCAGTCCCCTTTGGAAAGGGTCAGAGGCCTTCAGCCAACAAGCGTTTCTCCTAAGGGGCCAGCAGGAGACCAGGTTCCTGCAGCGCCTCCTGCCCGACCTGGTGTCGCTGCCTCCCGGGGCAAACCCGTCCACTGACGCACAGAGCAGAGTCCAGCCGGGCTGCTCCGCAAGGCTCGCGGGTGCTGCCTGGGGTCGGAGCAGGCAGGGCACCCAGGGAGCGGGTCTGTGCAGGCACGTGCCAGGCTGGTTCAGGCACAGGGTGGCCTGGATCCAAGTGCTGCTAGGCCACTGGTCCAGTCATGGTCCTCGGATCCCAGCTGGGTCCAGTTTGAGTCAGAGGCCCCGATGCAGGTGTCCCGGAGGCCACTGGGGCCGTGTGTCTCGCGCTGCCGGGGGCTGAAGCAGGTGCAGAGAGCAGTGCCCATTACGGAGCCCGGGGCTGTTCTGCCAGCCAGGGAGGAGATGCTGCGACAGGGAGGGTGGCAGCAGGTCCGAGTGGAGTCAGACGTGGAGCGCTCACTAGTGCGCTGGGCCAGCCGGAAATACAAGGCAGGGCCCCCGTCCCGGGGACGGGGCTGCCTGGCAGCTCTGCCAGCGTCCGCAGCGACGGGGAGTTCGCGCCGTGCCACGAGCGAGAGCGAATTCTACCACGAGAAAGCGCGGCTCTGCTGCCACCACCAAGTCTCTGCTGCTCCCTTTCCCAGGCGAACCAAATTACCCCCCGACTCCGGATTAACCAGTGCCCCAGTTCTGGCTGCAGAGCCACACCCGGGGATGGGGGGGTCACAACTCCCCCGAACGAGCTCTGAAACCTGCCCGAGTGGGTCTGGGCTGCAGGTGGAGACCGTCAGTTGCCGAACTGCTCCTCGGCAGAGCGTGGGGAGCCCAGCGTGCAGACAGGCTCCATCACGGCACTGTCGCTGCTCCCCACCGGGGTGCAATCCGGTCTGGAGCTGCCCTGCTCCGAGGACTGGGCTAGGCTAGGCTGTTACAGGTGCAGTGTCTGGCTGGCTCGTGGCCAACTGCTCTGCTCCAGGAACGCCGTCTCCTTGCACGAGACGGGAGCTACAGCCAGCGTGTATGTTTGGGTATTAACGCCCAGAGGAGCAGGTGCCAGAGAGCCAGGCTGCCCCCCAGGTACCCAGCCAAGCAGAGACACCAGCCGTCAGCACTCGGGAGGAGCAACACCTCGGCACGGTGGGGAGAAGCTGTCCCTGGCCCCCCAGGGCAGAAGCCCAGATACTGCCCACACTCACCAGCATGACCACACACCAGTTCAGGATGCCTCGGTAGTTACTGTACCCACTGGACGAGCTGAGCAGAGACTCCTGCACCTTGTGACACCTGGAGAGAGACGTCAGAGACCCCAGCAGATTAGACAAGTCCCAGTGACAGGCAAGGAGCCCACCTCTCCCACGGGAGCCCCTTCCCACAGCTGGCTCCAGCCCCCAACAGCTGCAGGCATCCCTTAGTGTGTGCCACAGGGCTCCAGCTTTGATCGCGTGCAGGCTACGTCCTACTAGGACGTCACCCTCCCATTCACCATCCCCCAGGCCAGCCCGTGGCCACTACAGCTACTGCTTGTGTGCCGAGCGAGGGAGTTATTGCCCTCTCCTGGCATGGCCCAGCCGGTAACGCGAGCCGGCCACCACGCAGCCCTGCAGGCCAGGGACCCCAGAGCTAGTCACGCCAGGGGACACTTCCGGGGGGAGCTCCAGGAAGCTAAAGGAACGGTCACAAAATGTTTAGACTTTCCCGAGTCAGACTCGGAGGCCAGAAGAACCCACCAAGTATCTCGTCTGACCTCCTGCACGTCGGAGGCCACATGCCAGCCCCACAGGCTGGAATCTGGGCCACGCTGGGGGGCAGCCAGACAGCTGCCATCCGACGACTGTCCTAGGACGGTTGGTGGGTCCCAGTTTGGTGGGCAGTTGGTCACCTCAGCAGGATGGAACGGGCCTCGGGGGCTCAGAGGCACTGCAGCAGGGCAGGTGGGGGAGAACCTGGCACGGTTTCTGCTGCAGAATTAGGGAACCGAAGTGTCCCGAGCTGTCGGGAACAGCCACCTGAGCCCAGCACATCCAAGGGTCTGTCTGCACAGCCGCTACCCCCAGGGGGCTGGCCCATGCCGCGGGGTGTTTCACTGCAGTGGAGACGGCTGGGCTCGGGTTGGGGCCTGGACTCCAGCCCAAGCCTGGACGTCTATAGAGCAAGGAGACAGCCCCACAGCCTGAGCCCCATGAGCCCGAGTCCGCTGGCACGGCCCAGCCGTGGGTGGTTCTTCACGGTATAGACAGCTCCATAGAGCCTCAAGCTGACAACTGGCTCCTCTGGCGCCATGGGGCTCTCCCAGGAGTGGCAGTTTCTCAGGAGCTGCTCCAGACAGCGGAACGAACTCCCCCCAACTAAGGGCCATCCCACACCTCCCGACCTTCCGCTCTGGGTGCTGCTCTGCCAGACCTCTGCTGAGACACAGCAGCATAGACATCAAAATCTCTACCTGAGAGAGAGACCGCCCAGCGCCCACTGCTCCCCTGGGGTACGAGAACACAGGGCAGATCCGTCACCCTGCTACGCGCACAGCGGGAAAGCGCTCGGATACTCCGGAAGAGCCTCGCTGAGCAGAACGCGGCACCGCGCTCGCTCCGGTCGCTGCAGGCGTTGCCAGCGCCAGAGACTGGGGCGCTGTTTTCTGAGCTGCCTCTGCCGGGGGGGTTCAGGGACGGCCCGTTCCCCGCAATGGGGCAGCGGCCCATGGCCAAGCACCTCACTCCCTCTCCACCCCACCGGTCCCCCGCGTAACCTGTATAACGTTCCCGACACCCAGAGATTAAGCAAGGAGTCTGGTACTTGAACATTAATCACAACCTCTTAAGCTCCTGGGTTAAGCCTCTTGGCCGCCTCAGGAGCCATTCACGGGGTGGGGGGTGGGGGGGAAGTGTGCCACTAGCCAATAGGAAGCAGGAGCAAGACCCTTCCCGCTCACTGGCTGTCAGCCTGCTCCGGATCCGGGAGAGCCCCGTTCACATCCGTGATGGGCTCGGGGGAGGCCTGTCCCTATTCCCTGCCCTGGGGACAGACCACCAGTCTGAGCCCGGCTTGGGCAGCAAGGTGGGACAGTGCTCGCTACCCCCCCCCCCCGGGAGCCCCGCCAGCCTCGGGGAGCAGTTTCACCACCAGCGTTAGCGATCCTCACGCACACGGCTGCTAGTGCGGACACCGTGCTGCAGAGCAGGGGCAGGTCTGCACCACCCAAGGGAGCTGCTGCAGGGACCAGGATACATGGCCACACATGGCACAGGCCCTAGGGGAGTACGGTGGTACCGAGTCCCCACATGCTGCTGTGACAGTGGGGAGAGGCCAGACCCCACCCCCCCCCCCCCCCCCGGGCCGGCCCTCCCCCCCCACTCGCCGCTCCCCCCCCCCCGCCCCCCCCCCCCCCAGGCACTCTCTCAAACAGCTGGAAGACGTGTTGATTCAAGACTGCAAGGCTTGTTTGAGAGGTGCGGACAGGGCGTAAGGGGCCCTGCTTTCACAGGGCTGCAGTATTTAACGAGGGTAACCGCTCGTGGGCAGGGGTGCCTGCCATGTGGCTGGTGCACTCTGGGCCGGCACAGCATTGGCCATGGGACTGGTCGGCAGAGCCAGGAACTCCAAAGCGGCCAGCACAGCCAGGGTCAGAGGTCGGACGAGAAGCAGCTGTTAGAGGCACTGGGGCTTGCACAAGGAATCAGACGGGGAGCCAGTGACGGCACCTGCCCAGGGAACACCAGTCAGCTGAAAATCTGCTCATGGCAGCGACCTGGCCAGACACAGGGGGTTTAAGCTCAGCTGGGGCCAGAACTGGGCATCAGTCTCAGCCCAAGCCAGATTGGCAGGGAACGGACTCCTGGATCACCTTACCTAGAAGTACTTGAGCTGGGATTATCCCAGGATCAAGGCAGGGGTATCCCACTGAGTTTCCCCACGGCTAAGGGCCCTGCTGAGCCTCTTACTAGGAGAGAGAGCCGGACAAGTCAGTCTGCCGGCTGCTGGGTTCAGACTCGGGTTTGTGCGGTTCGATCCGGCTCGCCCCTTTTCCTGGTCCAACTCTTCTGCATAGGACCGCTAGGCAGCTGCCCGCTCTCACCATCCAGGGCTTGGCGAGTGATGCAGAGCCAGGGTCTGCGGGAAGGCAGACAGCAGGCCCCCCTCTGCACTGGTAGAGGTCAGATGCAGACTTGCCTTTCCAGAACAGCCACCCAGAGCCACCACTGCGGGTCTAGGACACAGCGACGAGGAGTGCTAGTCAGATTAGATCCCTGCAAGGTTTTCCCATTGACATTAGAAATGGTTTGAATCATTTCTAGGCACCAAATTTAGACACTCAACTTTCTCCTGCAGCGGCAGCCTAACCCACGCGAGAGAGCAAGGGGCAGGGCAGGCTGAGCGTAGGCCACAGTGAGCACCGGGAGGGGGAGAGATTTGCCTCTGTCTCTGGGTAGTCACCGTAACGAGGGACAGGAGTCTCTGGCTGACTGTACTGAAGGATACCTCTATTACAGCCAAACGACCAACCTTGTGCGCACCGTGGTTGCTATTTTAGACACCATGCAGTCTGATGAATTGACATTTCTAGAGCTGGTGTCGGGTCCTTAAGAACCAAAGCCAAGAGGTAAAGGACTTGCTCTGAGTCAGCTGAAGTGGAAGCCAGGTGTCTTATGACACAGACACGCCACCTTTAATCGCCTGTGTCCACATGCTACAGCAGCACTTGGGGACGTCCCCAGGGAGCCGGCGAAAGAGTGCATCATTCTGAGCCAGAAAGATACAATCAGCTGGGGACGGGATTAAGAAACCTGAAATACACCGAGAGGCCGCCGAGTCCAGGGCAGGGTCTCTTCTGGACTGTCCGAGTAAGAAGATTAAGGACCCCACACTAGGCTAGAACGTCAGTGGCCACCCTCAGCACTGCAGCTTCCAGCAGGGTTCTGACTCCTCTCCTACTATGTCCTTCCTGGCTGGGACTCGCTCTCCAGGGTGGAGGTTTCCCTGTAATCCTCTGCACCCGCTGATCAAACCACTGATGTTCTTTTGATCATAACACAGGATAAGTGTCTCTCCTGGCTAGACTACAGCTGTCTGCGCCTCAGCATTTAACAGTAGGGTGCTCCTGCTGTCAGAGTGGATGCCACAGGATGCCTCTGAAGGCAGCTCTGCAGGAATGGCTCCCTTCTTACCCTTCACCCGTTCCCCTAAGGCGGCGCTTGCCCTGCCAAGAGAAGTGAAGTCTGACCACCCATTAGCCCTTTGCCGGCCATAACTCATGGAGAGCGCAGGACTCTCTTTAGCCTTGTGCATGGTCAGCTGTGCCCATTGCAGGATCGACGAGTGCCCAAGGCAGAGGGACCAGAGCTCACTTAGCTCCAGGGTGGATAAAAATCAATGATTTGTTAAAAACAAAAACAAAAAAATTAGCTTTTCCCCCTCAAATCTGATTTAAATTAAAAAATCCATCTAAAGAGTTTTAATTAATATACATTATAGCTCAAAGATATCATGGAATAGGGATTATAAATTCTAATTCTATAGCATGAGACAATATAGTCATGTAATGTTTAAGAAAAGTTTTGTAAATGAGTTCCAATAGTTCATGGATTAGGGACCCAATCTTATGGAGATCCAGGGGCTTCTGTATATTTAGGTTAATCTTTCTATCTACCCAATGGGACTCAGTGCTCAGTCTAGAAGACACCATCGGAGATGCTTAGTTTTGCAGTTCTCAAACTGTGGATTTGTCTCTCTAGAGGTAACATGCTTGTTAACAGCACAAATGTTTTTAAATTTTTTTTAGAGAGAGAGAGAGAGAGAGAGAGAGAGAAAGAAATAACAGACCTCAACCCTATTGTCCCTCTGCAAATTTGTGTACACAGAGTCAATCCCTTCCCTCTCTCTAAAAGTGCAAAGTCTCAAACAGTAGAAGATTGTTGGGGGTGGAATAGATCTGGACAGGGAGAAGAAGTCTGGAGAGAAATGTGAGAAGGGAGGGACAGGCAGTAGAAACAAAAGTGAAACTGTCTGAACAGCATATTCCAGAAGTCTTGAGGTCTTTCTGAGTGTAGCCTCCATTGACTTGAGATCTACCGTACCATTCTCTCACTAGAAGGGAAAACCTATGCTGGCAGCAGGCCGTAAAAGAGAGTTTGGGAATAAGAACCATTCAAGAAATGTGTTTGCTGATGATGTTTTAAAGAAAGTCAAACCAGGGAACTTAAGCACTTGGATTCAGAGACTATTGAAGTGATAATCTCACTTTCAACAGCAGTAGCTTCTTCTGCTGGTGTAGAAGGAATATTTTCATCCTCTGGACTAATTCATTCCAAATTGAGAAATCGTTTGGGACCTGAATCATAGAATATCAGGATTGGAAGGGACCTCAGGAGGTCATCTAGTCCAACCCCCTGCTCAAAGCAGGACCAATCCCCAACTAAATCATCCCAGCCAGGGCTTTGTCAAGCCTGACAGTAAAAACCTCTAAGGAAGGAGATTCCACCACCTCCCTAGGTAACCCATTCCAGTGCTTCACCACCCTCCTAGTGAAAAAGTTTTTCCTAATATCCAACCTAAACCTCCCCCACTGCAACTTGAGACCATTACTCCTTGTTCTGTCATCTGGTACCACTGAGAACAGTCTAGATCCATCCTCTTTGGAACCCCCTTTCAGGTAGTTGAAAGCAGCTATCAAATCCCCCCTCATTCTTCTCTTCTGCAGACTAAACAATCCCAGTTCCCTCAGCCTCTCCTCATAACTCATGTGCTCCAGCCCCCTAATCATTTTTGTTGCCCTCCGCTGGACTCTTTCCAATTTTTCCACATCCTTCTTGTAGTGTGGGGCCCAAAACTGGACACAGTACTCCAGGTGAGGCCTCACCAATGTCGAATAGAGGGGAACGATCACGTCCCTCGATCTGCTGGCAATGCCCCTACTTATACAGCCCAAAATGCCGTTAGCCTTCTTGGCAACAAGGGCACACTGTTGACTCATATCCAGCTTCTCGTCCACCGTAACCCCTAGGTCCTTTTCTGCAGAACTGCTGCCTAGCCACTCGGTCCCTAGTCTGTAACAGTGCATGGGATTCTTCCGTCCTAAGTGCAGGACTCTGCACTTGTCCTTGTTGAACCTCATCAGGTTTCTTTTGGCCCAATCCTCTAATTTGTCTAGGTCCCTCTGTATCCTATCCCTACCCTCCAGCGTATCTACCACTCCTCCCAGTTTAGTGTCATCTGCAAATTTGCTGAGAGTGCAGTCCACGCCATCCTCCAGATCATTAATGAAGATATTGAACAAAACCGGCCCCAGGACCGACC
>QXTE01000351.1:64900-87884 GCA_003942145.1 Platysternon megacephalum | reverse complement strand
TTCTCCTAATCCAGCATGGCAAGAAAATCCTCCAAATATTAATGATTAACCTGTTGAATTGGAGATAGTTCACCTCCCAATGACTTCATAAATATCTGCTTCAATTACCTTTGGTAAATGAAATAACCAAACAATCATTCATTTTCTGATATAGCTGTAAAACGAATCTGAAAAGTTTTCAAAATAAGTCACTTTAAAAATGTATAGTGTGTACTTTCTAAAAATGAAACCTACATCTATCTCTGAGTTGTGAAGAATATGTATTAAAGTTATAACAACCAACAAGAATGCACTTTTATAGAAATCCATGATTAAATTCAGTCTTCCTGACTAGTGATTTAAATCATGATTTAATCAAATCCACCCTGCTTAGCTCCGAGTAGAGACTGCGACTGGAGCCAGACAGCATCCCCAGTGCCTTTCAGAGCCCAGCACTAGCCAGCCCCACACGTTTAGCTCAGTTCCTGCCTAGGGCTACTCCTCCAGTGGCCAGTCTGAGGTTAGGCCTTACCCACCCCCCTGCCCTACACCAGTATTTCTAGCCCCAGACAGGCAGAGAACGTGACCCCCCTGCGCTCTTCTCGCGAGCAGTTTGGCTGCGTGTGCGCGGCTGCCTCTACCCAGGCCTGCTGCACGAGGAGCTGCACTTAGCCGGCTGACCCCAGCACGGTGTATTTCCGACACTCGGCCTTTGTCGCAGACACTTTGCTCCCCTTCTACCACTAACCCCAGCACCACTTAGTGCCAGACTGAGACACTTGGAGTCTTGGCTGCTTCCCACCCCTCTGGGGTCCTCCTCCTCCTCCTCCGCACAGCACAGGGATGAGGGCAAAGTCCTCAGGGCAGAGTCCTGGCCCCTGTTCCTCCTTAGCAAAGCCAGGGGACACCGAACTGCCATTTCCTCCATCACCAGAGCGGAGAACTGACTAATCAGGCGGCAGAGCAGCACCTTTGGCAAGGGAGATAGATGTGCCCTGGTCGATTCTGCTCCATCTTGGCCCCCGGTGCTGCACCTGAGCCTGCCCTAAAAGGGGTCTGCTCGCCAAACCTGCTCAGAGCAGGACGTGGCCGGCCAGCCCCGAGGAGAGACCAGGTTATAGACCATGTGTCTGCGGAGCAGGGGAGACAGCCGAGTCTGCGGCTTACAAAAACGAACACTTGCACTGCAACAAGCACTATGACACCTTAGCATTTGAATGACCCACGGCCTGCAAGTGTCCCACCTTGCGCTGCGATTCCATCAGCTCCTGTGCGCAGCAGCAGCCTGCTGCATCAGTGCAGGACTGAACCTTGAGAGCCGCAGGGGTGGAGGCGGGGGACTTCAAACCAGCATCTCAGCGGTGTTCTTTGCACTGCACTGCTAGTGCTGCCATCGTTCAGATGAGAAAAGACAGCAGTTCTGACCAGTCTGGAGAGATCCCACGGCAATCCATAAAGGGAAGGGTCTTTCCCTGAATTCCCAGGGAAACGCCGACCCTGGTTACTCCCCCCACCCCCTTGCAGTCTCATTTGGATGCAGGATTCTTTACTGTGTGTTCCACTCTGCTGTTTAACACCATCATGCAGCACCCCTGAGGAGGCTGCACTTCAGTGGCAGATGAAGTGAGCCAGGCAGAATCACAGAAGCGTAGGACTGGCAGGGCCCTCGAGGGGTCAGCTGGTCCAGTTCCCAGCAATCAAGGCAGGACTAAGTAATAACCAGACCATCCCTGGCAGATGTCTAACCTGTTGATTCCACACCACCACCACCATACGGGCTTCCAGCCATTAAAGTGGGCGGCAAGGGATGGCCCAGGGGTGCAGGCACTAGGACTAGGGGTTCAATCCCCCTCTCCACCACAGGCAGTGGGTGACCTTTGGCAAGTCCCCTGCTCGAAGCCTCAGCTCCCCATCTGCACACTGGGGTAACCGCCCCCCCCCCCGACATACGGGGTGAAGAAAGCCAGGAAAGGTTGTGAGGTTCAGACACTGCAGTGATAGGGGTCAGGGGAGACGTGTTTTGGAATCCTCCAGACAGCCAGGGGCGAGCCGTACACATGGCTAGTAACTACGTGGCCACTTGTCCTCCCTCCAGGAGGGACTCACTTGTTCTCTCCAGTCTTAAGAGCTCGCCTGAGCTCAGAGCGCCGCCTTCGTACACGGCCTAAGACAGCGAGGCCCTGATCTGGGCTGCAGCCTCTCGGCACTACTGTCAGCAGTTAGCTACAGAAATGCAACGGCCGTCTCCACGTGAAACGGATCCTAGACCTTCAGCGCAGCTCGTGCACATGAGTCAGTTTGTTTGGGACCAAGATTAAGCAGCAGATGCCGTCATGTGCTTTTGTTCTCTGCGCTCCAGATTTGGCAGCAAGTCGCACATGCTGGGTTCTATTATCAGCCTCCAGCAGGCAACTCACCTATGTCAGCTGAGCAACTCTCCAGGCTCATGCTCCCTCTGTAAAATCTCTGGCTCCTGTGGGGTCTGAGACCGCACCTCCCCACGCTCCCTCCCTGATGCTAACTGGGAAGCGACAGGGCTTCAGATCACCGCTGGCATTTCTGCTTCAGGGCAAGATTCACTCCCCCTGCCACACTGCTGGCTGCGACAGGTGTACGAGCCAATCCCAGACAGGGGGGTGTATGAGAGGAATTCGTGCAGGGTGGGAGACAGGCTTCCGAGACCAGTGTGGAGGGTACGTGTACAGGAGCTGACATGTTGGGTCCCCACCCCAGGAATGCCAACGGTTGGTACCACTGTCCCAGGCCACAAGGGGGAGAAGAGGTGCCCAAGCTGCCAGCACAGATTGGATTTGTACAACGAGGAGAGAACTTTTGAAATCGCTGTTGACAGACCAGCTCGGGGGAATCCCTGAGACATTCCAGATACAAATCCAGTCGTGCTGACACCTCCCAGGATGCTGCCGCTGGTTCCTGGCTTTGCTGAATGATACGAGAGGCAGAGAGGAGAGGGCAGGCATGCCAGGCAGCGCAGAGACCAGGCCGGGAGCCTTGTGGTTACGGTCATGGAATGTCAGGCATAGCGACAGCGCCCGTCTCTACAGCATTTCCCAAACGGGGTCCTGCCATCAGCAGAGGGGGTCTCAGCAATCCCTTGTGAGCAGAGGACCCCAGTTTGCTCCACGCGGCGCGACCTCACGTGCGTGGTACGTGCAAGGCCCCAGTGCACAAAGGATGCCGTTTGGTAGAGCTTTCTCCACACGTGCACTATACATACGCGGTCACACGGAGCCGAGGATACCATTTTGTAGAGCAAAAACTGGCATCGTCCATGCTGTCTGGGGTCCTGGTAGGAAACCGGTCATTGAAACGGGGTTGTGCCAGCAAACAGTTTGGGAACCCCTTGCCCCTCCCCCCAGTGAATTCACAGAACACCCTAGGGAGTCGGACTTCACACCCAGCAAGAGAAGGGAACAAAGTCACTTAGCGTCTAGAGACCAGCACCATGAGCACCCAGCACTATCAGGAGGGTTGAGAGGCAGAGTTTCAGGCCAGACAGGACCACCAGATCCCCTAGTCTGACCTGCACGTCACAGGCCACCAGCACCCACACACTAAACCCAGCTGTGGAGAGGAGACCCACGGCAGCCTGGACTGGTGTGTGCCACAGGAGAGAACAGCAGGGACCGAGGAGCACTGGTCCCCCGAGGCTCCCCAATGGCAGGGAATTGATTCAGTGTGAGACACCCAGCTCATCCTGGCAAGTGACCCACACGCTGCAGGGGAAGGCACCCCCCCCCCCCCCGAGGTCCCTGCCAGTCTGACCCGGGGGTGGGGTGGGGTGGGAGAGGAGGAGAACGACACACCCCTGCCCACGTATCGATCAGGGAGACCCTGGCATGTGAGCAAGAACCAACCAGAGAAGGCTTGGTGCCGGCTCAGAGCCCCGACTCACCCTGCCCAATGTCCCACCTCCTGCCATGGCGGAGGAGGGGCGGGGGGCGGGAGACGACGCCCTTCCTGACCCCTGCTGATGGCTGAAACCCTGAAGCAGGAGCTTTGGGAACATAAGACATACACTGGAAGAGAGCCCCAGGGTTGCAGAGCCCTGTCCCCCACCGTCACAAGCAACCCCGTCATACCATCGCACTGTTAGTGCAGCCCCAGATGGCTGTGGAAAGCTGGGCAGTCGATGCCGATTTCTCCTCCCTGGTTACAAGTGCTGACTCGCCCGAGAGGATGTTGTTATAAATACACCGAGGATGCTCTAAAAACGCCACCACCACATTCTGGGATTGTAGCGCTCCGGGTGTGGTCCCGAGAGACCAGCCCCGTATTAAGATGTGGTTCACACTTTACAGCCTGGGAACCCATTACAGCAAATCCCTCCTGCCTGACAGACGGGATTACCCCCCTCAAGCCATCAACCAGCAGTGAGCAGGGGCGAGGCAGGAACCCTGTTTAGCAGCCGCTTTAGGGCAGCATTTGATACGATGTCACAAGATCCCTACCAGGGAAGTTCACTCCGGCTGCCTTGGATACAAGTGTTGCCATGTGGCCTGAAACTGGCAGAAAAAGGTAAACAAAGGGATGATGAACGGCAACATGGGCAGCTGGGCCAAGGCCTCAAGAGATCGGATCCGAGTCAGGGCCGACCTCCTTTACAATGCTAATCCTTCCCCTTGTATAGAGCCCCTTCCCCACCTCTCACCACTCTCCAAACACTGCACAGAGGGCAGGGGACACGCCCAGGACACGACCTTCAGCGGAGCGGCCAATGCAAGATCCAGATTAGAAATATGGGCACAAAACAAAGTGGAAGTCAAGTAGGTGAGACACTCACTACACAGTCGGGCACCAACGGCGTAATCAAGTCCGAGCGTGGGGACAGACCTGTGCTGTGCAGAGGGAATTTTAATTAAGGTCCTTGAACCACGCTCTGGGCTTATCTGCATGCACAGTTCTCCGCTCCGGCGGCACAACTGCGTGAGTCAGACACACAACCGCAGCTACACTGCGCAGACAGCCTTAGACATTGTTAGGGTCAAGAGTTAACACCGGCACAACACTCCAGCGAGGTGGGATCCAGACTATGGGGTACGAGGGCTCACAGGCGTCTCCCCCACAGCTCCCAGTGTGGGGGGCACTAGATATGGGGGGGGCCAGGAACTGGTACGTAGGGGCTGCACTAAGTGGGGGCTCTGAAGTCTGTCCCGTTGCTGGAAGAGAGGACAGATCACCCGAGCTGGAAGGGGCCACAAGGGGGGAACCCCCTGGGCACCTGGGCCCAAAGGAACACGGGGGGGGGGGGTCATGGACCCAGGCAAAGGGGAGTTCCTGAGGCTGGGGCCCATGGGGGGGGCCTGGGCTACAGGGGCCCTGGACCAGACAATAGGAGGCCCTAGCCCCCCCAGTGCACAGCCCCCCCGTGGGACCCGAGCTACAGGAGCCCCGTGGGGGGAGGGGAGACAGGCTCTCGGGGGCCCCCCCAGTGCACAGCACCCCCGTGGGACCCAAGCTGCAGGAGCCCCGTGGGGGGAGGGGAGACAGGCTCTCGGGGGCCCCGTGGGGGGGCTCTCGGGGGCCCCGTGGGGGGAGGGGAGACAGGCTCTCGGGGGCCCCCCCCCAGTGCACAGCCCCCCCGTGGGACCCGAGCTGCAGGAGCCCCGTGGGGGGAGGGGAGACAGGCTCTCGGGGCCCCCCCAGTGCACAGCCCCCCCGTGGGACCCGAGCTGCAGGAGCCCCGTAGGGGGCTCTCAGGGGCCCCGTGGGGGCGGGGACGCGGGCTCTCGGGGGCCCCGTGGGGGCGGGGACGCGGGCTCTCGGGGGCCCCCCTTACCTGAAGTCCCCGCAGTTCTCGGGGTCGCTCTCCGCGGGGGGCTCCGCTGCCGGCTCTGGGCCCCCCCGGGGCGGCTCGGGCTCCACCTCGGCCGGGCTGCCCGCGCTGGGCCGCCGGGGCCCGGACCTCCTGCGGCGGGAGCCGCCCGCGCCGCGCTCCCCCATGCCTGGCTCTGCGGGGCCCGCCGCGTCCCCGCCGGGCTGCGTGAGCTGCTCGCCGCGCCCCTCCAGCATGCCCCGCCCGGCTCCGCCTCCCGGCCACCGTACTCGCCCCGCGGCACCACGGGATATGTAGTCCAGGCCACGCCCCTCCCCTCCAGCGCGCCCCGCCCGGCTCCGCCTCCCGGCCGCCGTACCCGCCCCGCGGCACCACGGGATATGTAGTCCGGGCCACGTCCCTCCCCTCCAGCGCGCCCCGCCCGGCTCCGCCTCCCGGCCGCCGTACCCACCCCGCGGCACCACGGGATATGTAGTCCAGGCCACGCCCCTCCCCTCCAGCATGCCCCGCCCGGCTCCGCCTCCCGGCCGCCATACCCGCCCCGCGGCACCACGGGATATGTAGTCCCGGCCGCGCCCCAGCGAGGATCCGCGGGCGAGACATGCTGGGAGATGTAGTCCCATCCCCCTCACTGCATCCCTCCCCATCCCATCTCGCCCTGCCCCCCACACCTACCCATCCCAGCCCTGTACCCCTTACAGCGCTCTCCCACCCATCCCCTCCACCTCCCAGAGCCGCCACCCCATGTCCCTCACCCCCTACACCCCTGCACCCCATTCACCTCCATACCCTGCGGCACTCCCATTATGTCCCTATACACCCCTGTGCCCCCCACATCCTCATGCACCTGTAGCCTTCCGCCTCCCCCTGCATCCTCATCCCCCCCACCCCCTCCTCTCTCCTTCACTGCCCCCTCTCGCCCCCACCCTGCTCTCCTCCTTGGCCTCTTTCCCTCCCCATCCTCTCTCCTCCACCCCCCTGTCTTCTCCCCTCCAGCCCACCCTCCTCCCTTCCCGGCTGGGTGATTTAGGCAGCCCCTGGAAAAGTGTATGAAAAAGTGTCTCTGTGTAGGCAAGTGTGTGCATGCATGCATTGTGTGTAAGAGACTGTGTGTCTTTGTGTCGGGAGGTGTGTGTATTGCCGCAGGTGTGTTATACCTGTGTGAATAACATTTGCAGCCGAACTCTTTGACTTTTATTCCTTTTGCTGGCTTGTGCACAAAAAAATTGATGACATAAAATATGTGTGTGTTCATTTCATAACAAGCTTTTAAAAGAGACAGGAACTCTTAAAAGCAATGTATTGTTTCTGAAAAAGTGAATGTTGTTGACTAGTAATTGCATAAGAGCCAATGGATCAGATATTTCTCCCCACCTTTGTCTAGCTACATTATAAACTCTTTGTTGCAGACCCTCTCTGTTTATGTGCATGTCCAGCACCTACCACTCTGCAGCCCTGATCTGAGTTGGGGTCTCTAGGCACTAAACAACAATTGTAATATTAAATAATGTGGAAGTCTATGTGTTAGTGCATGCTAGATGTGTACACATGAATGCACATGTGGATCTGCATGTACCTGTGGGAGTCTGTTTCTACAGATTTATTTATCTAGCTATCTGGACAGGCGCATTTCTGTGGTTGTGCTCTCTGGATTTGTATTTGGGCTTCAGGAGTGGGCCTTTAATGGACCCATTGCAGCTGTGATAATGTGTGGTCCTAATTCCACACATAAAATTAAAATAACTTTTGTGAACAAAAACCATGGAGCTGGTTACAAAAAATGAGAAGAGGGGAGGGAAAGAATCATGAAAACCTTTGTGAAACTTCTTCTTTTTTTAAATTACCCTTTTTGACTATTCTGCTGCCAGCTCTCGTGTCCTGGAACAAATAAAACCTGAACTTAGCATAACACATCTGTCAAAACAAGAAATATGCCTGTTGGGGCCTTGCAGTGACAATGAGTATGTGAGAGAGGGTGGGGGAAAGCAAGTGACGGGGACGGGGGCGGGGGGGAGGGAATGCAGTGAGGGGGGATGGGGATGCGGGGGGGGGAGGGATGCAGGGGGGGGGGGGGGGGGGCGGGGAGGGGGGTGGGGGGGCAAGGGGGGGGACGGGGAGGGATGCAGTGGGGGGGATGAGGGTGCGGGGGGTTGGGACGGGGAGGGATGCAGTGGGGGGATGAGGGTGTGGGGGGACAGGGAGGGATGCACTGATGAGGGGATAGGGGCGTGGGGGGTTGGGATGGGGAGGGATGCAGTGAGGGGGTGGGGGTGCAGGGGGTTGGGACGGGGAGGGATGCAGTGACGGGGGGATGGGGTGCAGAGGGTTGGGACGGGGAGGGATGCAGTGACGGGGGATGGGGTGCAAGAGGTGGGACAGGGAGGGATGCAGTGGGGGGATGAGGGTGTGGGGGGACAGGGAGGGATGCACTGATGAGGGGATAGGGGTGCAGAGGGTGGGACAGGGAGGGATGCAGTGATGGGGGATGGGGATGCGGAGATTCTCCCTTGCTGCAGGTTCAGCCCGTTACTTCCTGTCCTACCCTCAGTGGCCCCGGAGAACAGCTGATCCCAGCCCCCAGCCCTTAACAGATTTGAAGACTGTTATCAAGTCCCCCCTCAGCCTCTCTTTTTTCAAAACTAAACATACCCAGGTTTTTTAACCTTTCCTCGCAGGTCAAGTTTTCTAAATCTCACAGGAGAGTTTTGGAGGGAGTAGCTCCAGCCTCTGTGCTTAGAGGTAGCAGGATTTCATGGGCTGGTGCACGTCTGTGGGTTGTGTGTCTGACTGTTTGTTTGTTGTTCTCTGTGTGACTGGGCCGTAGGCCCCTGAGGGAGCCTGGGAGCTTTGATCAGCCCGGCTGTTTGAAGGCTCTGAGTTAATCACTTCATGGTGGTGAGGGGCAGATAAGCAAGGACGAGTTGGTATAGAGTATTTGCTAGGTGAACTTGAGAGCTGCAAACAGGGGAGTTTCGGAGAACGTGTGAGAGGCTCAGGACTATGTGATATCGAGATGGCCAGCAATGGAACAGTGGTGGTGACCTGCAACGCATGTGCCATGTTCTCTTTCCTACCTCAGACCAGAAGGGATTTTCTGTGCAGGTTGGTGGCTGTGCTGGAGGAAAAGATTCTTGGATTGAAGGGGCAAGTTGACATTGTACTAAGAACCAGAGAAACGGAAGAGGTCCTAGATCCCCAGGTTCGAGGAAGAATGGAGCTGGTCACAAAGAAATTGATGAGAGAGAGAATCAGAGAGGTGGCCTGGCAGTTGGTAACCACCAGAGGCAGGAGGTCACAGCAGCATTCGACACAGGTGGAGACAGACGAGGCTGGATAGACTGTGGCCCCCAGAGAGAAGAGAAGCAGGAGGAATTTCACACAGCTAGACGTCTCCAGTCAATACCAGGTCCTCAGTGTGGACACTATGGGAGATACGTCTCAGAATCCAGCAGGTCCAAGGGAACGGAGAGGTGTACGGGACAAGCGCAGATGGCAGCTCGTCCCAACCTATAAGAGAATAGAGCTTATCCACAAAGAGTTCTCCAACCATCCAAGGAAGGCAGATGATCCTTGTTGGAGATTCAATGCTCAAAAAAATTGAAAGAACATTCTGCAAGGGATAGGTGGACAATAGGATGGTGTGCTGCCTTCCCGCAGCCAAGCGACAAGATGTCACTCTAAGATTAGATAAGCTTCTGAAGTTGACAGGCAAGGCTCCATGGGTGGTCGTTCATATCAGCACGAAGGACACTGCGTCACAGGGTATCTCGCAGAGAGTAGATGACCTCAGGACACTCAGAGGCAGGCTGAAGAAGAAGAAGAATGTCCAAGCCATGTTCTCTGAGACCCTTCCTGTCCCTCGAGCAAAGGAAGACTGAAGGCAGAAGATTCTGGCCGTGAATCGCTGGCTAGGTAAGTGGTGGAGGGTGGAGGGCTTTGGTTTTGTGGAGCATTGGTCCACCTTCTATGGGGAGAGGGAGCTGTATATGTTGGATAGCCGAGTGGGGACCAATCTCTTAGGGGACAGGCTGGCTGGAATGGTCAGGAAGGGGTTAAACTAAAAGCAAAAGGGAGGAAGGGGTAAAAATAGGGAAGATCGGAGCACTCAGCACAAAATTGCGATGTTGAGAATAGAATGAATCAAGGAGCCAAAGGACCCGAAGAGAAGAAATTCTTGAATTGCCTCTACACCAATGCTAGGAGCCTGGGTAACAGACAAGAGGAACTGGAATTGCTCATTGATGAGTGTAAATGTGATCGAGTTGGTATTTCTGAAACCTGCTGGGCTGATTCCCATGACTGGAATGTTAAAGTAAAGTAATGTTATAACCTATTTAGGAAGCATTGAGTGGGCAAACGAGGAGGGGGAGTGGCTATGTTAAAAATAGCATGACCTGTTTCTGAGTCACTGATAACTTGAAAGAAAATGATCTTGAATGCGTATGGATCAGTGCCCTAACAGATAAAGCACAAGATGGGGTACTAATTGGTGTCTCCTACAGACCACCAAATCCCTTACGAGCTGATCTGTGTGCTCCTGGGGGACTTCAATCTGAGTGACATATGCTGGAGGTCGCATGCTGCCAGTACTAAAACATCCTTGGAATTTCTAAGTATTACAGGTGATAATTTTCTAACTTAAAAAGTGTTGCAACCAACACGGGGGAATTCTACATTAGAGCTTTTACTAACAGATAAGGAGGAACTGATCACGGAACTAAAAATTAAGAACATCAGAACGTCCATATTGGGTCAGACCAATTGTCCACCTCGCCCGGTATCCTGTCTTCTGACAGTGTCCGGTGCCAGATGTCTCTGGGGGAGTGAAGAGAACAGGGGGATTTATCAAGTGATCCATCCCCTGTCGTCAAGTCCCAGCTTCCGACAGTCAAAGATTTAGAGACATCCAGAGCATGGGGTTGCGTCCTTCACCATCCTGGCCAATAGCCATTGATGGACCTAACCTCCATGAACTTAACTAGCTCTTTTCTGAACCCTGTTATACTTTTGGCCTTCACAACATCCTCTGGCAAGGAGTTCCACAGGTTGACTGTGCGTTGTGTGAAGAAATATTTCCTTTTGCTTGTTTTCAACCCGCTGCCTATTAATTTAATTGGGTGACCCCTGGTTCGTGTGTTATGTGAAGGGACAAATAACATTTCTTTATTTACTTTCTCCACACAAGTCATGATTTTATAGACCTCTATCATATCCCCCCTTAGCCATCTCTTTTCCAAGCTGAACAGTCCTAGTTCTATTAATCTCTCCTCATATGGAAGCTGTTCCATACCCCTAATCATTTTTGTTGCCCTTTTCTGAACTTTTTCCAGTTCCAATATACACCTCTACCTCGATATAACGCTGTCCTCAGGAGCCAAAAAATCTTACTGCGTTATAGGTGAAACCGCGTTATATCGAACTTGCTTTGATCCACCGGAGTGCGCAGCCCCGCCCCCCCCGGAGCGCTGCTTTACCGCGTTATATCCGAATTTGTGTTATATCGGGTAGCGTTATATCGAGGTAGAGGTGTATCTTTTTTGAGATGGGGTAACCACATCTGCACACAGTATTCAAGCTGTGGGCATACCGTGGATTTATATAGAGGCAATTAGATATTTTCTGTCTTATTATCTATCCCTTTCCTAACGGTTACCTACATTCTGTTTGTTTTTTGACTGCCGCTGCACATTGAGTGGATGTTTTCAGAGAACTATCCACAGTGACTCCAAGATCTTTCTTGAGTGGTAACAGCTAATTTAGACCCCATCATTGTATATGTGTAGTTGGGATGATGTTTTCCAATGTACATTACTTTGCATTTATCAACATTAAATTTCATCTGCCATTTTATTGCCCAGTCACCCAGTTTTGTGAGATCCCTTTGTAGCTCTTTGCAGTCTGCCTGGGACTGAACTATCTTGAGTAATTTTGTATCATCTGCAAATTTTGCCACCTCACTGTTTACCTCCGTCCCTTTTTCCAGATAATTTATGAATATGACTGGGCCCAGTACAGATCCCTGGGGGCACCACTATTTACCTCTCTCCATTCTGAAAATTTACCATTTATTCCTACCCTTTGTTTCCTATCTTTTAACTAGTCCATTAAACCAGGGGTTCTCAACCTTTTTCTTTCTGAGACCCCCCCAAACATGCTATAAAAACTCCACGGCCCACCTGTGCCACAACAGCTGGTTTTCTGCATATAAAAGCCAGGTCCTGTATTAGGGGGTAGCCAGCAGGTCAATTGCCCAGGGGCCCACGCCACAGAGGACACCACGAAGCTAAGTTGCTCAGGCTTCTGCTTCAGCCCCAGGTGGCGGGGCTCAGGGCCCCAGGCTTCAGCCCCATGCAGTGGGACTTCGGCTTTCTGCCCTGGGCCACAGCAAGTCTAACACTGGTCCTGCTTGGCGGAGCCCCTGAAACCTGTTCACACCCCCACCCGAGGGGCCCCGAACCCCTGGTTGAGAATCACTGCATTAGAGGACCTTCCCTTTTATCCCATGACAGCTTACTTTGCTTAAGAGGTGAGGGACCATGTCAAAGGCTTTCTGAAAGTCCAAATACACTATAGCCACTGGATCACCCTTGCCCACATGCTTGTTGACCCCCTCAAAGAATTCTAGTAGATTGGTGAGGCACGGTTTCCCTTTACAAAAAACATGTTGACTCTTCCCCAACAAATCATGTTTATCTGTGTCTGATAATTCTGTTCTTGACTATGGTTTCAACCAGTTTGCCTGGTACTGAAGTTAGGCTTACCGGCCTGTAAGAGGATTGCCTCTGGAGCCTTTTTAAAAAATTGGCATCACATTAGCTACCCTCCAGTCATCTGGTACAGAAGCAGATTTAAATGATAGGTTACATTCCACATTTGAAATTGAACTTCGGAACTCTTGGGTGATACCATCTGGTCCTGGTGTTTTATTACTGTTTAGTTTATCGATTTTTTCCAAAACCTCCTCTAATGACACCTCAATCTGCGACAGTTCCTCAGATTTGTCACCTAAAAAGAATGGCTCAGGTTTGGGAATCTCCCTCACAGCCTCAGCCATGAAGACCGATGCAAAGAATTCATTTAGTTTCTCCGCAATGGCCTTATCCCCCTGGAGTGCTCCTTTAGCATCTCAGTTGTCCAGTGGCCCCACTGGTTGTTAGCAGCTTCCTGCTTCTGGTGTAGTTAAAAAAAAAATTGCTGTTACTTTTTGAGTCTTTGGCTAGCTGTTCTTCATATTATTTTTTGGCCTTCCTAATTGTATTTTTACACTTCAGTTGCCAGAGTTTATGCTCCTTTCTATTTTCCTCATTAGGATTTAACTTCCACTTTTTAAAGGATGCCCTTTTCCCTATCACTGCTTCTTTTACTTTGTTGTTTAGCCACGGTGGCACTTTTTTGGTTCTCCTTCTGTTTTTTTAATTTGGGGGTTACATTCAAGTTGAGCCTCTCTTATGGTGTCTTTAAAAAGTTTCCATGCAGCTTGCAGGGATTTTACTTTTGGCTCTGTACCTTTTAATTTCTGCCTCCTCATTTTTGTGTACTTCCCCTTTCTGAAATTAAATGCGACAGTGTTGGGCGGCTGTGGTGTTTTCCCTGCCACAGGGATGTTAAATGTTCTATTATGGTCACTATTACCAAGCGTTCTAGCTATATTTCACCTCTTGGACCTGATCCTGTGCTCCACTTAGGACTAAATCAAGAATTGCCTCTTCTCTTGTGGGTTCCAGGAGCTAGTCCAAGAAGCAGTCATTTAAGGTGTCAAGAAACTTTATCTCTGCATCCCGTCCTGAGGTGACATGTACCCAGTCAATATGGGGATAGTTGAAATCCCCCATTATTATTATTGAGTTTTTTTATTTTTATAGCCTCTCTAATCTACCTGAGCATTTCAGAGTCACTATCACCATCCTGGTCAGGTGGTCGGTAATATATCCCTACTGCTATATTCTTATTATTCAAGCATGGAATTACTATCCATAGAGATTCTATGGGACAGTTTGGTTCATTTAAGATTTTTACTTCATTTGATTCTACACTTTCTTTCACATATCGTGCCACTCCCTCACCAGCACGACCTGTTCTGTCCTTCTCTCCCACTTGTCCACAACTTTCCTGAAGTGTGGTGCCCAGAACTGGATGCAGTACTCCAGCTGAGGCCTCCCCAGTGCCAAGCAGAGTGACACCATGACCTCTTGTCTCTTAAATACGACACCCCTGTTAATACACCCCACGATGGTATTACCCTTTTTTGTAACGGCATCACATTGCTGACTCAGATTCAATTTGGGATCCACTAAAACCCCCAGATCCTTTTCTGCAGTGCTGCCACCTCGCTAGGTCATCCCCGTTTTGTAGTTGTGCATTTGATTTTTCCTTCCTAAGTGCAGTACTTCGCTCTCGAGTTGATTGGATTTCATCCTGTTGGTTTCAGACCCATTCTCCAACTCGAAGAGCTCTAATAAATAATAGGTCCTGATCATTGGCCGTAATTGATATTTGCCCAGTTACAAAGCTCCCCTGCCACAAGCAATTTGAGGCTGTGAGCAACCATAAAAACAAGGTGACTTTCAGCCAGATTGCTGCATCCCGCAGCGCACGGGGTCCCAGGCGCCCTTTTCTCAGAGAGGAGGAGTAAGAGCTGTGCTGGGAGGAGATGGCAGCATGGGGCAGCCCAGAGCATCTGTGGCCGGAAGGCCTGTTCACGCTGTTTGCTATTTAACACGTGGCCTGAGAGTGCTGGACACAAGGAGATGTGCTGCCAGCACTGATAGGCTGCTCCTACGATGGACTGGCACTCGCTGGGCTGCCCTTAAAGATGAGGGTGGTTGCAAAGGGCAGCTTTCAGGCTCCGGCTGGGATTTTGCGCCTCCCTGTTAAAGCATCAGGCCAGGCTTGCCTAGAAATACTAGGCGCAGAGGTTCAAATCCCACATCGGGAGCAACTCGACCCTTTGTCCATCCAAGGCACTGTGCAGTTTGCTCTGTCTTTCAGACACTGATCCTCCATGTCTGCTCTGCTCGGACATGAATGTTGCTTTGGTGCATTTCTGCAAAAGCCAGAGTTTACCCCGGGATCCAGACCACAATATCTCCCTCATGCACTGCGCTACCTACCTGCATGCTCCCTCCACCCCCATCCCCCAGGTAGCTCCATACAAGCGAGTCCGTGCGTGTAGAGCAGGGGTAGGCAACCTATGGCACTGGTGCCGAAGGTGGCACACGAGCTGATTTTCAGTGGCACTCACGCTGCCTGGGTCCTGGCCACTGGTCCGGGGGGCTCTGCATTTTATTTAATTTTAAATGAAGCTTCTTAAACATTTTAAAAACCTTATTTACTTTACATATAACAATAGTTTAGTTATATATTAAAGACTTATAGAAAGAGACCTTCTAAGAACGTTAAAATGTATTACTGGCACGTGAAACCTTAAATGAGAGTGAATGAATGAAGACTCGGCACACCACTTCTGAAAGGTTGCCGACCCCTGGTGTAGAGTTTGATGAAGACTCTCACACTGTTCTGACCTTCAAATTTCTCCTCCAATAACAAGAGCCCTGTTCTCTGGCCCTGCAGTGGCCTCGAGTGGTGGAGGGCTGGTAACTGCAGACTAAGCTGAGCTAGGCAAAGGTTTGGGTCTCGCGCCACACAAGGATGGATCTGCCCTGGCCATATGAGTAAGGTGTCACTGGAAAGCATCTCCCACCCCGCAGCCAGCCCTCCGTGATCAGGCTCGGGGAGGCCGAAGCAAGGAGATGAACGACACAGCTGTGCTGATTTCTAGCTTGGCTAAGAACCCAGGAAAGATGAAGAAATAGTTGGTGGTGATGTAAGAACAGAGAGAATCGTTAGCGGCCCAGCACAATTTTGCAGCTGCTAGGGGGAGTTTCACAAACAATGGAAATTAGAAATAAAAAAGGGTCTGGCACATCTGGGATCTCAGGGCCTCTGACTCTCAATCCAGAAACATTTAAACACCTCGACCGCCTGATTCATCCGCAGGGTTTAAACCTGAGACCTTCGCCACCAAAGCCCAGACCTGTACTCCTGGCATTCAAGAAGTAACTGCATGAGCCACTCTCCAGCAGTGGCAGGTTCTCTTCTTCGTTAACATCTATATTGCAGTACTGCCTAAAGGCCTTGATCCCGTTGGTCCCCATTGTGCTAGGGGCTGTACAAAGATACAATGCAAAGAGCTTACAGTCTAACAGCTTCTGGTACATCCCAGTCTCTACTAGGCGAGCACTTGCTCAGAGCTCAGGAGGGGGCAAACAGGGAGATGGGGGTGGCAGTGCATGCCAGTATGCTGGGATGCCATGATCACTGTCAGGGCTGCAGGGGGCATGAAGTCAGGTGGGGAAACACTGAGCAGCTGATTGGACTACAGGTCCTAGCTGACATGCATCCGAGGAGGAGAGGAGTGGGGAGTTATTCGGAGAAGCTCAGACCCAGCAAGTGAAGAGATGCTGCTTCCCTCTGCCCCAAACGGGCGAGCTTTCCTGCAGGCTCGATCTACCCTGCAAAGGAAGAATCGTCACTGGGTCTTCTGGCCCCAGAACAGGGAGGGCCACTTGGGGGAAAGTATTTTGTTCTGGGAACTCCAGTCCCCATGACAACCGCGTTTCTGTGAGGTAACCAGCCCAGGATTCAGCCTCTGATCTTATTCACTTCCTTTGTGGTGTTCGCACGTCCTGCTTAAGGAGTTTGCAAACAGTCTCTTTATTCTGTGTCTGATTCCAGCTGGCTGGGCATAACCACAGAGCTCCACAGACCCCTGCCCAGACTCTCTGTCTGGGAAGCTCAATCCTTAAAGGCACAGAGCCTCAAAGGCATTTAGGTCCCTATGTCCCACTGGGCGTTTTCCATCAACCTATTGGATTGGGGCTAATGGGGTCTAGCGGTTACATGTCTGAACCCAGACGTCACTGCAAACTCCTGGCCACTAATCTCTGGCCCTTTGTCCAACATCACGGTAGCAGGGATGCCATGTCGAGCACACATCACCTGGTTAGCTGTAGTATCTCCTAGCCAGGCTAGCTCAGGGAAGTGAGACCAATCGTCTACAATCGTCTACAATGGATACATGGGTTTCCCCCCCGCCCCACCCCCAGACAATGTGAACAACTCCATGTCCACATTGTTCCAAGGGGGCCGTTTTTCCTGGGCCACCAACCTGGGCTCTTGCACTGGACTGGGTCTCTATTTGTGGCATATGCGACAAACCTTAACTCCCCCCTCACCGTTGCTGTTCAGTGGAAAACGTCTCAGGCCAAAGCCATGGAACTTTTTTTTGCCCATGGTCTCAGGCCAAAGCCTCCTCCTCCCATTGAGTGTATTGACGCTGGTTTTGTTAGTGCCCGTGGTGCACAAACCGCTGCTCTCTGGTTTTGACCCGAGTGTTGCAAAAGGACCACAATGACAGACTCCCTGGAGGTGTCCCTGGATGCGTAGTGCCTCAGGAGTGGGGCCTCTTTAACTCCTTCTATTTCTCAAGCTCTTTCTTGGCGCCCCATGTCCGCTGGACAGCTTTGCACAGCTGCGCCCTCAGGTTGCTGGTTCGGGCAGCTAGCCGAGGCCCAAATCTCCCTACGTAGTCAGCATTCCCAGGCACCTTTGTACCCACCCTTGTCTGTGGGGCCGGCCTGGTGGTGATGGCCTCAGCCGAGCTGTGTTAACTTCTCTCCCTAGTACGTTATTTACATGGAACTTTTTTTACTCCTGGGACCGTGTGGTGTTCAGGGATCACTCAGTGCACTACAGACCCCCAACAGCCCGTCTTTTACAAAGGAGCAGAAGCCGCTTTTAAATGGCTCCCCCTGACTCAGATGCTGCATTTAAATCTCCTTCCCTAAGCTCTTGCAAGCTCATGCCATTGACAGAAGAGCTCTGTAATGGAACAGAAAGCTGCGTTCCCGGCAATGGCAGATGCACAGCCTGGTTTCCTGTCTCCCCCCGAATTTGGCGGGGCTGCGTTCCGTCACCTTCATTGTCCAACACTGGCATGAGCTGGTGGATGGATGCACTTGCGGAGGCAGTTGTCAGTGGCCTTGAGCTGTTCTGCTTCCAGATCTCAAATACGGCGATGATGTTGTCTTGCTGGCTCAGTTTGGCGAGCCGCGGCAGCTGATGGGCGATCTGGTCAGGCAAGAGGCCGCGTGCATGGATTTGGCCATTAATCCAGATCATAGAATCATAGAATCATAGAACTTAAGATCAGAAGGGACCATTATGATCATCTAGTCTGACCTCCTGCATGATGCAGGCCACAAGAGTTGACCCACCCACTCCTGAAATAACTCTCACCCTTGACTCAGCTGTTGAAGTCCCCAAATCATGATTTAACGACTTCAAGCAGCAGATAATCCTCTAGCAAGCGACCCCTGCCCCATGCTGCGGAGGAAGGCGAAAAACCTCCAGGGCCTCTGCCAATCTCCCCTGGAGGAAAATTCCTTCCCGACCCCAAATATGGCGATCAGCTGAACCCCGAGCATGCGGGCAAGATTCTCCCTCCCTCAGATAAAACTATGTCCCTGGCCATCCCATCCAGTAGCCTCCAGCTCCAGAGTACAACCAGGTCAGTATTCACCTGTCCACTGGGACACTGAGCAGGTGGCCACTGTCAAATCCTTGGGCAGTGTCATAGACAAACCTGGAGGATGCCGAAAGAAGAGGATGTGCACGTAGTAGCAGCTGATGTGGTGTGTCGGGACCGTCAGTGGCCTCCGTGGGGATGTTGTCACATCAAGCCTGTGGATCTACAGAACCACGATGATACCGACTCTTCTGTACGGAAGGGAGGCCTGGGTGCCAAGCGAGGCTGAAGAACACTCCTGGATTGACGTTTTTGAGTCTCGTTGTCTTTGTCAGCTGCTCCATATCAAGTGGCAGGACAAGATCAGAAATGAGGCTATTCGAAGCCAAACCCAGCTCCTGCTGCGATCAGCGCTGGTTTAGGTTTGATGGGTTTCTTGGTATTATTAGAATGGGAGACTAACGAATTCCAAAGCATGGCTACCAAGGAATGCTGTTGCATGGCGGCAACCATGGGCATCAAAAGCTTTGGGGGGTGTAATGAGATTACCAGTGACATCTATAAACTGAAAATGGAACCAGATCACCTTCAGCACCTTGCCAGAGATCTATCCAGGAGGTCCTCCGTTTGCCAGGAGGCCGTGTTCCCTGGGATTTGCCATCATGATGATGATGGTATAAGTTCTTAGATGTGGGGGGTTGGGTGACTCAGGAGAGTGATAATGGGATATAGTTTTTCACCTCCACTTCTAATGGAGCCAGTGACCCAAAGTCATGATCATCTGATGGCTTTTGTGAGATAAATGTCTTAGTCCAGCTTCTGCTGGGACAGGAGGTCACAGAACCAAAGCCACCATGGCAGGTGTCACTAATTGCCTCGTTGCCAAGAACGCTAACGGCATATTGGGCTGCATTAGTAGGAGCATTGCCAGCAGATCGAGGGACGTGATCATTCCCCTCTATTCGGCATGGGTGAGGCCACACCTGGAGTATTGCATCCAGTTTTGGGGCCCCCACTACAAAAGGGATATGGACATATTGGAGAAAGTCCAGCGGAGGGCAACGAAAATTATTAGGGGTCTGGGGCACATGACTGATGAGGAGAGGCTGAGGGAACTGGGTTATTTAGTCTGCAGAAAAGAAGAGTGAGGGGGGATTTGATAGCTGCTTTCAACTACCTGAAGGGGGGTTCCAAAGAGGATGGAGCTCGGCTGTTCGCAGTGGTGGCAGATGACAGAAGAAGGAGCAATGGTCTCAAGTTGCAGTGGGGGAGGTCTAGGTTGGATATTAGGAAAAACTATTTCACTAGAAGGGTGGTGAAGCACTGGAATGGGTTCCCTAGGGAGGTGGTGGAATCTCCTTCCTTAAGAGGTTTTTAAGGTCAGGCTTGACAAAGCCCTGGCTGGGATGATTTAGTTGGGGGTTGGTCCTGCTTTGAGCAGAGGGTTGGACTAGATGACTCCTGAGGTCCCTTCCAACCCTGATATTCTATGATTCTATGATAATTAGCCCTGGTTAGAGGCTTTGGGAGAGGACAAGGCTTGAATGGGCTGCAGAGAGCAAATTCCCCTCTCATTTATGGGCTGGGTCATAGATTCCAAGGCCAGAAGGGACCACAGTGATCGTCCAGTCTGACCTCTTGCACAACACAGGCCAGAGACCTGTCCCACAATAATTCCTAGAGCAGAGCTGTTAGAAAAACATCCAATCTCGATTTAAAAATTGACAGCGATGGAGAATCCACCATGACCCTGGGTGAGATGTTCCAGTGGTTAATTACTCTCATGGTTAAAAATGTACGCCTTATTTCCAGTTTGAATTTCTCTAGCTTCAACTTCCAGTCATTGGATCATGTTAGACCTTCCTCTGCTAGTTTGAAGAGCCCGTTATTAAATATTTGTTCCTTGGGTAGATACTCACAGACTGTGATCAAGTCACCCCTTCACCTGCTCTTTGTTAAGCTAAATAGACGGAGCTCCTGGAGTCTCGAATCCTGGAATCATTCTCGTGGCTCTTCGTGGGACCCTCTTCAATTTGTCACCATCCTCCTTGAACTGTGGGTTCCAGAACTGGACACAGGATTCCAGCAGCGGTCCCACAGTGCCAAATAAAGAGGTAAAATAACCTCTCTGCTCCATCTTGAGATTCCCTGGTTTATGCATCCGAGGATTGCAACAGCTGTTCCCTTGAACAGAGAGAAAATCCCTGCCCTGAAGATCGTCCAGGCTGGAGTGCAGCCAGGACTCAGCAAATGAGGATGAGACCACATGAGAGGGGATGGAGTGGCTAGCCTGGTGGCTAAGCCATTAGACTAGGACTTATGAGGTCTTAGTTCAAATCTCTGTTCTGCCCCAGGGTCCTTGGGCCAATGGTTTAATCTTAAGGCCCTCTGTTTCCCACCTGTAAAATGGAAATAACATTCCTTCCTTGGTCTGCCTATGTCAAAACTGGCAGCTCTCCAGTGCTGTCTGTCTGTATGCTGGGGCCCTGATCCAGGCTGTGTGGAGGCACTGCCAGACTATAACAACAATGGGGTGGAGGTGGATAGGGGCAGGCTGCCTGCAAGTGACTTTGTAAACTTATTATAATGTTGTTTCAGTTTGTTTGCAGGTAGCCTCTAGACCAAAGCTGAGGCTCGTGATTGGCTGAGTAGCAGTTCCCTAGCTGCTGCCTGTGCTGTGCTAGGGCCCTGGTGGAGTGACACACACTTGGTACCATATAAATAACACACCTGACCCCCAGCAAGGCAAGTGCACAAAACCTGCAGATGCATTTGTGGCCCAGAGAGGCTCAGTATGGCCAATGCCAGACATTACAAAATCATGCCTCCCAAATCAGGGGGTTAGCTTAAAAACCATGAAATCTTAAATATAAATGTTTTTTTCTCTGCCTGCTGGGTGTGAGCCCTTTGGGGTCAAAGTTCCAAGCCTTTCTCCATAACTAGCAGGGCTAGAAACTGTTCTTTTTAAAAAATGAAAGCTGGGAGTCTCATGTAATCACATGACTCCGGGAGCTGGTGCTGCTGGAAAACACACTGAATCTTTTGCGACGTGTGCTAACAGGATGAGAGTGGGCAGTACTGCAGGCACTGGGCCAGAACGTAGCAATGGCCAGGCTAGAGCACACCTGAGGTCCAGCTAGCCTAGTCTGCTGTCTCTGACAGGGCAGGGGCCAGCGCCCGACGCTGCAGCAGAAGGTGTAAGAAGCCTGAAGGAGCAGCTGTGGGCTAATCTGCCCGCTACATAAATCTCATCCTGGTCTCTGCTACCCAGAGACTGGTTTAAACCCCGAAGCAGGAGGTTGAAGAACTGCATGTTATGGATTTCTGTACTTATGGGGGCCCTAAATCATTAAACCCAAACGTCAACCATAGGGAGCACCCTGAACAGACCCCCTCACCCATGAACCTGCCCCCTCCTTCTGCTCACTCACCCATGCCCCCACCCCATCTGTGCACCCCCTTCACCCCCCAGACCCCTTCGCCCATGCACTCCCCACACCTTCACCCCTGCAGACCCCCTCATGTCTGCAGACCACCTCACCTATGTACTCCCCACCCCTGCATCTCCTCCCCTCATCCCCAGACATGACCCCCACAGACCCTTCCCAGGAACCCCCTACACACCCCTGCAGACCACCTTACCCATGCACCCCCCACCCCTGCATCCCCCCCTCACCCTTGCATCCCCCACCCTCACCCATGCAGACCCCCCATGCCCATGTCCATGCCCCCGCCCTTCTTTGACACAACCCAAGGCCCTCAGCTCCCGGGGAACTACAGTTCCCAGCGCTCCTTGCGCCCCGCCGCCCCCTCCTGGACTTGAGCGACGGCGGTTCTGTCCAATGGGCAGCGGAGGCGGCGCCAATGAGGAGGCGGAAGCGGCGGGGGGCGGGCTCTGTCACCCGGCTGGAAGCGGGGGGCTGTGAGTTGGCTCCGCGGCGATGAGCGGCGGTGGCGGCCCGAGGCAGCGGGGGGGTGGCTCGGCCGAGCGGCCCCCCCCGGGCAGGCGGCGGGAAGGTGAGAGGGGGGCGCTGACCCCTGGGTGACCCCGTGCTGGGGGGGCGCTGACCCCTGGGTGACCCCCGTGCCCTGGGGTGGGGGGAGGTGCTGGGGGGGCGCTGACCCCTGTGCTGGGGGGGGTGGAGGAGCTGGGGGGCGCTGACCCCTGTGGGACCCCCGTGCCCTGGGGTGGGTGGAGGTGCTGGGGGGCGCTGACCCCCGGGGGCCCCCCGTGCGGGGGGGGGGGGGGGGGGGGGGGGCGCTGCCCGGGGGGGGGGGGGGGGGGTGGAGGTGCTGGGGGGCGCTGGCCCCGGTGGGACCCCTGTGCTGGGGGGGGGGTGGAGGTGCTGGGGAGCGCTGACCCCTGTGCTGGGGGTGTGTGGAGGTGCTGGGGGGCTCTCCAGTGGGGCTGTGAGGGCTGCAGGGGGCGGTAGATCCCCCTCCCCCCCCCCCCCCCCCCGCCCCGGGGGGGGGGGGGGGGGGGGGGGGCGGGGGGGCGCTGACCCCTGGGGGACCCCTGTGCTGGGGGGGGTGGAGGTGCTGGGGGGTGCTGACCCCTGGGGGACCCCTGTGCTGGGGGGGTGGAGGTGCTGGGGGGCGCTGACCCCTGTGGGACCCCTGTGCTGGGGGGGGGTGGAGGTGCTGGGGGGCACTGACCCCTGTGGGACCCCTGTGCTGGGGGGGGG
>QXTE01000351.1:4716-64833 GCA_003942145.1 Platysternon megacephalum | reverse complement strand
CCCCCCCCCGACAGGCATGATTTGGTGCTAATTGGTGGGGGCTAGGGAGGCACTTCCCCTGGGACAGGCTGTCCCATGAGCGCCCACTACTGGCTTCTTGCGTCCTCCTTGGGCGCCGCTGCTGGCCTTGCTTGGGGGCAGGGTACGGCCCGTGGGGCGGGCCCAGGCTGGGGTTTCTAACGCTGGTGACTGCGTGCTGCGTTCAGAGCACAGCCCAGTGCTGGGCAGTCTGCCGAGAGGCGGCTCCGGTGACTGGCTGCCCTGTGCCGATGGGAGGCAGGGTGGCCTAGTGGATAGGGCACCGGGCGGGGACTCAGGAGACTTGGGTTCTCTGCCACTGGCCTGCTGGGTGACCTTGGGCAAGTCACTTCCTTGCTCCGTGCCTTGGTTTCCCCATCTGTATAATGGGGATAGTGACCTGGACCCGGTGAAGCGCTGTGGATGATAGCGCTAGGAATTAGCATTATATTATCTACGGCTTCCCGAAGCCGCCGCGGAGTTGCGTGTTGTGTCTGACCCCCTGCCCTTTGCTTGGGAAATGTGCTGCCCCCAGGTTCGCTTCACCCTTCTGACCATGAGGCCTCTTCAGGCCAGCTGTGCAGAGCGGCAGAGGGGGTCGCATGTCCCGTGCTCCCAGCCTGGTTGGCAGTTCAGGAGGCAGCTGCCTGGGACGTTCCAGCCATGCTCTTGGGCAAGGGTGGGGAGGAGGAGGGTTCGGGTGCTTGGGAGTTTAGGCCTCGTTGCTGTGTCTCGTGAGGGAGCAGGCTCGTTCCCTACGTGGCTACGCTCTGATGGAGGTGGAAAGACCGTGGCTAAGGAGCGGTGGCAGGAGGAAACGTGGACGTCGGTGGAGCCATCGGTAGAGTTCAGTGGCTCATTGGGCCGACGTGCCTATGGCCTGTCCGTTTCACAGCCAGCGGCACACGTCCGCCGCCTTTGACTGCCCTAGCCCGATGGATCGGGTACCCGCGTCGCAGCTGGGTGAACTGGAGGGGGCCTTTCAGTGCGCGATCGAGCTGAACCTGCGACCTTCAGGATTGCAGTTGGGCGCTTTAACCCCGCGGCGCCAGAGGCACAGGGAGCTGCCTGGAATACGGGACGCTGCAGGGCTGTAATTCCACTGCTGGAAAAGAAACGAACGAGGTGCTTTGTGGAACAGCTGGGAGAACCCGCGATGAGCCGGGTGCACCCAACAGAACAGGTGGAGTGTGGTGTGTTGATGGCTTCTCTTTATAGAGCATTTCTACTTCCTACTCCTGCATCCCATCGCACCAGAGGGTGCTCCAGGCCTGCGCTGAGCCGGGCAAGAATACTGCTGCATAAACTGGTCCCTGAGCCCTCGACCTCTTGGGGCTCCCTGGGAAGTGTCTGATGCGCTGTGACGCTCAGGGCCTGACCCCTGCGAGTGCGGCTGGTGTCAGAGCCTTGACGCGCCAGCCCTGAACGTTCTGGTCTCTAGTGGTGATTTATGGAAGGCCGGTGACGGGGAAAACGGCGGGAGTGGCTTCCAAACCCACTGCGCCTTTCTGCCACGTCTGTGTCCGAGTCTGCTCCCTCCCCTTGTCCCTGGAGCGCTCAGCTGGAGGCGCCAGGGCTGAGGTGTGGGGGGATGTTTGCAATGAGATCTGTGGTGCCTCCATCGCATGGAGAGGTCTCCAGCCTGGAGCAAGGAGAGAGTCCCTGACACGGCTTCTGGGGCCGCTGCTCCTGGAATAGTGCGTTCTGCGCTGGCCCCTCGAAAGGCAGCTGCGGGGAATTCGCAGAAGAGCTACGGAAGTGCTCAGGGCCTGGAGAGCCAGAGCTGGATGGCCAGATTGAAAGCGCCCCGTGTGTCTAGCTTGGGCAGGGAGCGGTGAAGGAGGGAGGGAGTGTGGGGAGGAGCAGGGTGGGGTCCAGAGGAAGGGGATGGAATTCAGGCAGGTGAGATGCATTGAGCTGGGGAGTCCTTTTCCTGTGGGAAGGGCTGGGAGCCCCGTCACTTGGGGTGCCTCAGGCTAGAGGGGCTAAGAGTCTGGAAGGCATCGCCTAGGGAGCGATCCCTGAGCAGGGGATGGCAGCCTGCTGCCCTGCTGGAGCCTTTCTGCTTGTGCTCACGCCTGTCCCGGCTTGTGGCCGCTGCCCAAGCAAGTGCCACGCAGAAGGGCCCACACGAGCTAGGTGTCCGCAGAGGGGAGGGTGACAGCTGCGGGGGGTGGATGTCCCAACATCTGCTTCCCGCGCGCCCCCCCCCCCCCCCCCCCCCCCCCCCCCCCCCCCCCCCCCCCCCCCCCCCNACCTGCCAAGCTGGCGGCATGCGGGTGAGACAGCAGGCTGCACATCAGCCCCGGGACTCTGAAAGGAGCCAACCTGCTCCTCGGTAATACCCGGCACTCCCCTTCACCCTCCCCCACCCCTCTTTCTGCCACATCCCTAGCATGGCTGGAGCTGCCCCAGTGGTTCACACAGGTGCAGGGGGGTAGCCTCAGTACGATTCTTCGCCCTGACATTTTGTCTGTCTCTGGATTGCTGCTGCACATTGAGCCAGACCTTTGTTTCCCGCCCTGGCCCCTTGCCTGAGCCGCTCTGGTTCGGTTCGAACGGCCCGAGGAGCTCAGGCTAGTCCCTCCAAAGGGCATTACTGCGCTTTTGTTACAAGGAATCCGCTGGCCATGGCGCTGCTTGGGGGGTCCTGAGCCTTCTCCACTCAACAAAGTAAAATCATTGTGTCGTCTATAGACTTCCCCACTCCCACCTTTCCCCGATCGTTCTGGGCAGGGCTCGGAGCATCCCCCGTTATTATGGATGCCCGACATTTCCCATGATAAGACCCTGTTTTCAATTGCTTATAACTATCCCAGGCTTTAATTGGTTGGGATAAAGCTTTTCAAGCCAGGTGTCTGCTTCAGGCTGATTATTATTATTATTTTATTTTGAAAATCTCAGCTAAAATGGGTCAGCTGTTTTCGAGAATGAGCCTGGGGAAAACACAGTTTGCCCATGTTAAAATCCTGGCAACCAGGCCTTTGAGAAGCTCTGGCACCTCCATGCTTTGGAGCAGGGACTCGAAATTTGGCATGGGCCTGGCCTCTGTGTCAGGGTGGTGCCATTTGCCATCCCCAGGTAAATCCGTCCAATTTTGGCTAAGTAACAAGCCTTTGAGAAACTGCAGTTCACACATGCTCAATAGATTCCATCAGCTCTGAGCATGCTCCAGCCCTGAGGCTGGAGCGACCACAACTGAGAGCAGGGGACTGTCTCCCCTGTGCTCTCAGTGCCCCTCCCACCCAATTCAGTGAACAGGAGGGACCTGCTCTGGGGGCGCAGTTCGGGCTGTGTGGTGAAGGCAGCTGCCTTGTCTGTTGCAGACGTTGGAAGGTGTGTAGTGAAGGAGGCAGGGGACTGCAGGCAGAGAAGCTGGTCTCATGGTTAAGGTAGTTGCATGCTGCCTTGGAGAACTGGATTCTATCCCTGCCTTTGCCACAGAGTTGCTGTGTGCTGCTGGGCCAGTCACTTAAACCAGACTGTGCACAGGGAGCCGCTAACTGTGTGCGCCTCATTTTCTGGGTGCCCGACTTGAGACCCTGGGGGCTGGTTTGCAGAAGCGCTGAGCTCTCAACGGGAGCTGTGCTTTGAACATATAAAGTGCTGTGTGATGCTAAGTACTCTGAAGACTCGGGTCCTAGGTGTCTCAGATTGGCCACCCCAAAATGAATCCCTTTGTGCCTCGGTGCTCCATCTGTAAAATGGGGTGATAGCCGCTCGTTTCCCAGGGGTGCTGGGAAGATAAATGGTTTGTGAAGCACTCAGATGCTATAGTGCTGAGTGCTGTAGAAAAGCCCCTGAGGAAATGAATAATAGTGCCAAGAGCAGGGTTCAGATCCTGTGGGTGAATAAGGCCTGGGGCTGCACAGTGGAGAATGAGGGTGAGTGAGCAGGAATCCTGGGGAACCAATAGCATCTGATCACGTAATTAAAGACTGCATTGTAATGCATATGCACAAAGGGGGCAGAATTAAGGCATTTTGTAATGTTTGAGTGCTTGATTTGGCAACCTTAATAATGTTCTTTTAATGTTGTCTTTTTCTGTGTAATGAATAATTAAATACTGGTCCCAGTACAGAACCCAGAACCACTGTTCAGGACCAGAGCCCCATTGGCATGGGGCTGCACAGGTCATAGACTCATAGACTCATAGAAGATTAGGATTGGAAGAGACCTCAGGAGGTATCTAGTCTAACCCCCTGCTCAAAGCAGGACCAATCCCCAACTAAATCATCCCAGCCAGGGCTGTGTCAAGCCGGGCCTTAAAAACCTCTAAGGAAGGAGATTCCACCACCTCCCTAGGGAACCCATTCCAGTGCTTCACCACCCTCCTAGTGAAATAGTTTTTCCTAATATCCAACCTAAACCTTCCCCACTGCAACTTGAGACCATTACTCCTTGTTCTGTCATCTGGTACCACTGAGAACAGCTGAACTCCATCCTCATTGGAAACCCCCCTTCAGGTAGTTGAAAGCAGCTATCAAATCCCCCCTCATTCTTCTCTTCNTTGTAGTGGGGGGCCCAAAACTGGACACAATACTCCAGATGAGGCCTCACCAATGTCAAATAGGGGGAATAATCACTTCCCTCGATCTGCTGGCAATGCTCCTACTTATACAGCCCAAAATACCGTTAGCTTTCTTGGCAACAAGGGCACACTGTCGACTCATATCCAGCTTCTCGTCCACTGTAACCCCTTTCCCAGAGAGCTCACGCACCCTTTGCCCATGTACTCCTCCTCCTCCTCCTTGTTTTTGGCCTTGGCTAGTTTCTGATCCACGACAAGATTTTGCGTCTTGCCCCGTCTGCTTTGTTTTCATAGCAACCTCCCGTGAGGGGCTTTGTCAAGGGCTCTCTGGTTCATAGAATCATAGAATATCAGGGTTGGAAGGGACCTCAGGAGGTATCTAGTCCAACCCCCTGCTCAAAGCAGGACCAATCCCCGACTAAATCATCCCAGACAGGGCTTTGTCAAGGGCTCTCTGGTTCTCCGCTGTTGTGGCCATGCCTGGAGAGCTGTGCTCAGTCGGAGGAGCGGGGCAGCTTTTGTCTTGCAGACGTGCTAGTTGGAACTTGTCCTGTCAAGGTTACGTGGCGGGGTGGCCTACGCTAGCAGGGACTGGACTTGAGACCCTGGCGGTCCCATCTAGCCCGATGTTCAGTTGGGTGCTTACCGCTCTGGTCCCAGCCAGTGCCTGTGGTGCTGCAAAGAGGCGCTTTGGTCTGTAACTCATCCTTTAGAGCCGCTGTTAAAGACAGGCCCAGCATCCGCTACCCCTGCACCACCCTGAATGAACCCTCTCTCTCCTTGGGGTTTGTAGAGCAGCCACGTCTGTTCTGTTCTCTGTAGGGCCCTATCCCACCCNGTTAGAGCCGCTGTTAAAGACAGGCCCAGCATCCGCTACCCCTGAATGAACCCTCTCCCTCCTTGGGGTTTGTAGAGCAGCCACGTCTGTTCTGTTCTCTGTAGGGCCCTATCCCACCCTCATCACCTGGGGGTCCGAGCACCTTCTGGTCTTGTGTCCGACGACATGGCTAACACCGTCCCGCACGGTCCGTTCTCTCCCCCTAGCCCCAGGGCAGACCTGGGTGCGTGGTGGGGTGTTTCCTTTTGGGAGGGTTTTTGTAAGCGGCCCCCTTGGTCTGTGTGAGAGAANTGAGCACCTTCTGGTCTTGTGTCCGACGACATGGCTATCACCGTCCCGCACGGTCCGTTCTCTCCCCCTAGCCCCAGGGCAGACCTGGGTGCGCGGTGGGGTGTTTCCTTTTGGGAGGGTTTTTGTAAGCGGCCCCCTTGGTCTGTGTGAGAGAAGGCCGGTCGTAGGAGTGTGCCTGGCACGGGGAGCAGGGCTGGCGAGCTTTAGGGTGACCCTTTGTCCCTGGGAGGGCTGTTGCATAGTCTGGATGGCCCCTGGGAAAACTCTGCCTCCTGATGGCAGAAAGGTCCCCTGGGGCCAGAGGACCGGCGCTGTCCACGATGGACTCCATTCAGACTCCCCGGTGCTAGGCCGAGCAGTACTTTGAGCTAGACTCTGTTCTCTGCAAGACTAGCGGAGGGTAGCGGAGGACGGGGCTGCTGCGCTCGTGGTAGCCAGTGTCGCTGAGGAGACACGCTGCAGCGTTCTGTGCTAGCTGGAGCGTCCCCAGGCCTGTTGGCCTCATGTCCACGTCTCCGCCCCATGGCCCCACAGCTGTCGCTGAGCCAAGCCTTGCTCGTGTCAGACTCTCCAGCAAGGAGCCTCCGGTGACTCGTTTCTCCGAGTTCCCTCCAGTTTGTCGCTTTCTTTCTGGGAACTGGGCCCAGTGTCCCAGGTGGGAGCTTCCCCTCCCTGCTCCGCGACTTGGTGCCTGTGCATGCAGCGCCCACAGCTACGCAGGGCTGCTTGGTCTTGTGATGGGAGACGAAACCAAACTGGTACCTAATCACTGCCTCTCCAGGAGCTCTGCTGTCCTGCCCCCTTGGTCTGGCCCCCCTTGAGGAGCTGGGAGTTTGGCTAATTCCCCAGGCGTCTTCGTTTGTCTTGATCCTAGTTGAATCTGGGGAAACTGGCTGCCCCGCTTCCTGTCTCTCCCCTCCTTCCCTGAGGAGTCTGCAGGCCTAGGTAGGTGGCAGAGCTGAGCGTGTGCCCAGTGCCCCAGGAGGGGGAAGGATCACGCTGGGCGCTGTAGGGAGGGGTTCGAGTGAAGGATACAGGTGATGACGGCCAAGCGTGGGCAGCTGGGCAGGGCCTAGATGGTGACTATCTCTCTCCTGCTGGCAGAGCTGCTGGGGTCGAAGAGGAAGCAGAAGCTGCTGTTAATCCACCAGGCCCTAACGAGCGACCCTGTGGCCGTGGAGACCCTCCGGGGGGCAGCGGTGAGCGAGGGGGGGCTGCTCACCGATGAGATCCGCAGGAAGGTCTGGCCGAAGCTGCTTAGCGTCAATGTGTACAACCTGCCTCCCAAGCCAGGTAGGGGGACTCAACTCCTTGGTGTGTGGGGTGCGTCTGTGCCCCAGGGCCTCGCTGCTTGGCTGGCCAGCGCCTTAACGGGCTTCCAGGCACCGGGGGGGGCGGGGGGAGTTCTGATTGGCTGTCCCATGAGCAGGAAGTGCTTGAGTCTCACTTGCATGGTTGGTTCTATGCGGAGACACTATAGGCTAGTGGTTAGAGCAGGGGACCTGGGTTCTCTCTCCACCTCTGCTGCTGTCGCATCACTTTGCCCCTCTGTTCATCAGCACCCCCTGTGTAATGGGGATCGTATAGATCTCCATGGGGCTAATTCATATTCATAGAGTGCTTACCTTACATGTCATCCTGCTTGGACGCCGGGAGAGCAGTGCATGCTGGGGCTTGTAGTCCCTGTGGGTGGCACCTCATGATAGACATGGGAGTTGTGGGCTGGTGTGTAAATATGTGTGGCTGCCAAGGCCCCCTGGAGTAGCCCGCGTGGGTCACTGCGGTAGCTGCTTCACATATTGCGAGCTGCTGCAAACATCTGGCCCTTTGGGAGCTCCCAGGTGTTTACAGCAGCTGCAAAGCAAGGATGAGAGGTGNGGCGGGGGGAGATCTGATTGGCTGTCCCATGAGCAGGAAGTGCTTGAGTCTCACTTGCATGGTTGGTTCTATGCGGAGACACTATAGGCTAGTGGTTAGAGCAGGGGACCTGGGTTCTCTCTCCACCTCTGCTGCTGTCGCATCACTTTGCCCCTCTGTTCATCAGCACCCCCTGTGTAATGGGGATCGTATAGATCTCCATGGGGCTAATTCATATTCATAGAGTGCTTACCTTACATGTCATCCTGCTTGGACGCCGGGAGAGCAGTGCATGCTGGGGCTTGTAGTCCCTGTGGGTGGCACCTCATGATAGACATGGGAGTTGTGGGCTGGTGTGTAAATATGTGTGGCTGCCAAGGCCCCCTGGAGTAGCCCGCGTGGGTCACTGCGGTAGCTGCTTCACATATTGCGAGCTGCTGCAAACATCTGGCCCTTTGGGAGCTCCCAGGTGTTTACAGCAGCTGCAAAGCAAGGATGAGAGGTGTTGGCAAGGAGGTGCTGCCAGGGGCTCAGAGGGGCCTGGGCGCCTGGCCCTGTGTGCAGCACCCTCTGTGCTTCATTGTCATAGTCGTGATGGGCTTAGCGGACACAGAGCCTGACGGGGTGGGATGCTGACTGATTCTCGCCACCCTGGGAGTGGAGCTGTGACCCCCATTCTGCAGGCCCTGAGCCAGGAGACGGACTAATGCCTGGGGAACGTGGGGACCGGGCCAGAGACTTGCCCAAGCCCAAATCAGAGCTGGGGTTAATGTCTGCCCTGTTAACTCCGGCTGTGTGCTCTGCCCACTGCTGTAGCTGGCACCAGTCCGCATCTCCGTGGCGTGCCCTGGGGCCAGGGTGATGGGCAGCCAGCACAAAGCACTCCCTGCCACTGGGACTGCTGCCAGCGCTGTGTGGGTACCAGCCCTCCACCCAGCAGGAGATCAGAGCTGGCTGGGGGGCACTGAGCGATCCTGGCCTAGAGGGCAAAGGCGCAGACAGGCTCCCCAAGCTCTCACCTCCCCGATGCCAGGCTGACCCAAGGAGGGATACGGGGCAGTGGGGAGGTGGGGCTGCCTCTGCCATCGTCCCATTCTGTGCGGAGCTTGGGTCTGAGTTGGGGTCCATGTCAGCCGGGCAGCTCCTCGAGGAGTGTCGGGATCGCTGCTAGCCCTGAGGGTGCCCCTGACCCCGCTGGCCTCTCCCCCCAGGCAGGGCTGTCCGCCAGAACCACAAGGACTATACCCAAGTGCAGCTGGACGTGAGCCGCTCCACACGCCGCTTCCCCCAAGGTGAGATGTGCCCTGGTGCCGGGCGCGCCCGTGGGCAGCGAGGTTCCCACGGGCCCTTCCTGGGCTGAAGTGGTGGCAGCTGGGGAGAGCTTTGCTGTGTGCTGGGATCGGGCATCGGTTAGTCCCAGGTGGCAGGGGCCTGATGGCCTCACCTCCCTCCCACGGGAGCTGTGGGGGAGGGTGGCTGGAGTTGCTGGGGGAAAGGAGGATTTGAGGGGAGAAGGGGTGTTTGTTCCCCCCTCCCCAGAGGCCCCCCTGCTGGGATGGAGACTCACGGCCACCTCCTGCCCAGGGGTGTGAGAGATGGGGCTGGGGGTTCCCAGGGGCCGGGCCCTCATTCCTGCATTGGGCTGTTGCTCTCAGCTCAGAGTGGCCAGGGAAGGGTTAAGTGCTTCCCTGCTTCCCCCTTGCTAGAGTCAGGTAGGGCCCAGGGTTCCCCACAGGCCCCCGAGGCTGATCAGCATGTGCCCCTCCTCACCAGGCAGAGCCCGGCCTGGGTCCGGCGCAGCGGGAGCGTGCTGCAGGGGAGTCTCCCTGGTAACTGTGTTTTCTTTCTGTCCTGCCTGTTCCTGGCTCTGCCGCGCAGAGCTGGTGCCAGAGGGGAGCTGCCTGCCTCGGAAGGTACCTGTGCCCCTCGCTGGATCCCGTGCTCCCCCTCCGTAGTCCTGCCTTAGAACTTCTGCTAACCCAGCCCCCCACCCGAGCGTCTGGCTGGAGCAGCCCCCTACCTAGAGATTCATTCCCTCCCCTCCCCGTCGCTCCCCTGCTGTCTCTGCAGGTGAATCTGCCCAGCCAGGTGCTGGGATATTTGGGGAGGGTTGGTGGGGCACCAGTCTCACCCGGCTTCATGGGGCCCGTGGGGGCCGCTCGGCTGAAGCTTTGGTGAGGAAGCTCCGAGCGCGCGTCCGGCTGGAAGAGTGAAGGGTCCCTGCTCTTTGCTAACAGTTCTCTTCTCAGACCTGACAAACTCACAACACCAAACGCGGCGATCACGCTCCCTCCCCACGTGCACCTCGCACTGGGGCTCGCTGGCCACCCCAGGCCTCTCTGCCTCCTCTCCATAAGCCAGGGCTTGGATGTGGGACTGGCTGGCTCAGCAGGATGGGGAGCGACGATACGGGGACCCCCAGCTCCTAATTACTGGTTCCAGTCTGCTGTGCTCCTGGCCCTCTGGGGGAGGCTGGCTGCTGTAGTTCATGGCCTTGGTGCTAATCCTCAAAGGAAGCAGGCCCAGCTGCGGCAGAGACCATGTCTGCCCTTGGGACCTGCCAAGACAGCTGGGACAGGGCAGCTCACGGAGCCCGGGTACCGGGCCCCCGATGCACAGTGCGCTCCGTCATGGGGACCTGGCTGGGACCAACTGCCAGAGGGGATTAGAGGGGTCTGCGGTCAGGCCAAGGGAACGCTGCAGGGGCCTCCTGTCTGACAGTCTTCCCACCACACCCCCTGCCCAAGCAGAGCCACGGTGGGGGAGCCGGAGGCTCCAGTGGGGGCCGGCTCTGTGGAGCTGGATGAGTGGGAGGTGCCGGAGCAGGGTGCTTGCACTGCGCGGTGCCCTGGGGCTCTGACCCTCTGTCTCCGCACAGGCATGCGGGCCGAGCAGCGCCAGGTCCTGCAGGAGCAACTCATTGACCTCATCCTGAACATCCTGAGGGCGCACCCCGAGCTGCACTACTACCAGGGCTACCACGACATTGCCGTTACGCTCCTGCTGGTGGCGGGCGAGCGCCTGGGCAGCGCGCTGCTGGAGAAACTCTCCACCCACCATCTCAGGTACCAGGCCGACGGAGCCGCCTTGGAGGGGGGTGGGACATCCCTCGGCCAGCCTGTGCCTAGGCCTGGGAATCAGTGCTGGCACTGTGCCAGCTGGGGTCTCCTGGGGCACCAGCCCTGTCCCCTGAGGTGTTCCCTGGGGGGCTTCGAGCCAGGGTCTCCTGGGAGACCAGCCCTGTCCCCTGAGGTGTTCCCTGGGGGGCTTCGAGCCGGGGTCCCCTGGGGCACCAGCCCTGTCCCCTGAGGTGTTCCCTGCGGGGTTTCGAGCCAGGGTCTCCTGCATTGCATTGCAGAGCACTAACCACTGGGGCATCAGTCTGGCACTTGAGAGACCCGGACTGGAATCTACGTCACTGTGGCGTTCTCAGGCCCCTCCCCACCACTTGCCTTTAGCGTGACGAAGTCTTGTCTGTGCCTGCTGGGGGTCAGCTCCCTGAAACCACCAGCCTCTGGCAGCACAAGCACTGCCTGCCAGGCCTCTGCAGGCCCCGTTCCCCCCGTGCAGGGAGCGATAGGCACCCGCCAAGCCCCGAGTCCTCGGAGCGTCCCTCTGGCGGGCCCAGCCACTGGGCACTCACCGAATGACCAGCCCTCCTGCGTGCACAGAGCTCACCAGCTGGTACGGCTCAGCTGGGGGCCAGCACTGCGCTTAGCACGCAGCACCTGGATATATTTAGACTGAAAACAAGAGTAAGTTTGTCATCAGAGACAGAGATGCAGGGGACAGCAAATAAGAATATTGGAAACAAACGGTTGCATGAAAAACAAAATCACAGGACAGTTCCTAGAGACTGCACTTAGCTATCAGGTTACCCTCCTGTCTACAGCAGCTTATCTCACCCAAGGTTCTCTCCAGCATTTTCAGCCAGGCCTGGTTGAGACCCCGCTTTCATGAAGCAAATTGCTGGCCATTTACTTCCCAGGCGAAGGATGCCAGGGTGTCATCTTTGTCCCCCAAATGTCCTAGAGAGCAAAGCTTCGAGGTGCACCTTAAGATAAGAACAGCCATACTGGGTCAGACCAAAGCCCAGTCTCCTGTCTTCTGGCAGTGGCCAATGCCAGCTGCCCCAGAGGGAATGAAAATAGGTGCCACTTGCTTCCTCCTGTTACTTTTCTCTCTCTGAAGTTTTCTCGATCCTGCATTCGGCTCGGATCGATGAGGTGAGACCCACTGTGAACCAGACACTGCTTAATGTACATGTAAACAGCCAGCTAGAAGAACATTTCTTGTCTGACAGAAAACCTGCTTTTCACCTTTGCCACTGGCGAGTCCCTAGACACAGCCCTTAAGAACAGCATCTGTGCATGTGTTTTGCAATGATATTGATGACCGGTGGGGCAGTGGCTTTTATTTGACCCGCGGCAAAGGGTCCCCTTTTCTTTCCAAACGAGTCTCTTCTCAGACCTGACAAACTCGCCATACCAAACACATGTCTAGCAGGGTATTTATCCGTGAGGGGTAACATGCAAGGTATCCACAGCAAGCGTGTAACTTACCAAGCCTCATCATCCTTGTGAGGTGTATGTACGAGTAATACTTAGGGACTAATGTAACGATATTGACAGCATGCTTTATGAGCGTGGAGAAGTTAGTCGCCAGGGGATAATGTGTCTTGGTGACGGCCCACTCAAGCAGGAGGGAGTTGTCACCGCTCCCTGGTTAGCTGGTGATGTACTGCATGGCTCAGTTGTCAGCCTTGGGATGGAGCAAGGCTAATCGATGGAAACCATCAGAGACAACTGCAAACAATCGAAACCACTTGGAGGTAAAAAAGGATCAGGATCGCCCTGTGTGAGTAGAGACAACAGACTGTCACTGTAACACAGAGTGGGGGGGAGGGCGTCTGGATTAATTCCCTGAGGAAACATCTTGTGGAGCGGGGGTGTTTTCGTGAATGTTTGGCTCCTGGTTCCCGGGAAGCCAGCTAACTCTGCAACAGACTGAACTTTGGGGGGCCTATTGTGTCAGGTAGGAAAGGTAACTGTTAATAAGTACAGACCCACATGCGCATTTTGTGATTTGGTTCTGTACAGTCACTGTTTGTTTCCATCACTCTCTCGTGTTCTTAGTTGGATCTCTGTTCTTTCCTAAATAAACCTTCGTTTGTTTCATTATAAGCAGGGTGGATTTGATTAAAATCACTAGTCTGGAAGACTCGATTTAATCATGGATTTTGACATAAAAATGCATTCTTGTTGGTTGTTCTAACCTTAATACATATTCTTCACAACTCAGAGATAGATGTAGGTTTCATTTTTAGAAGTGATTTATTTTGAAAACTTTTCAGATTAGTTTTACAGCTATATCAGAAAATGAAAGATTGTTTGGTTATTTCATTTACCAAAGGTAATTGAAGCAGATATTTATGAAGTCATTGGGAGGTGAACTATCTCCAATTCAACAGGTTAATCATTAATATTTGGAGGATTTTCTTGGATTAGGAGGAGAACATCATCAGACAGACATTTAAATTGTTTTATTTAACTAAAACAACAATGTTATGCATTCTGGATTTTTTTCTTCAACAGCAAACATATAATATTTTAACAAAACAAGCATATGAATGTTTGAATTTAGTTAAACATTCAAGTTTTTTAAAATCAGGTTTGTTTTTGTTAAAATTGTTTTGAACTAAAATAGTTAAATTAATTTTAAAAAAATAAAATTTAAATTGACTGTGTCAGCCAGGTCAACATGAGAAACTTAAAATATTGGATTCTGCAGCTAACTCAGTCGTCTTCACCTGCATTTTCCTGTTTGTTCATAATCTGGAAAAGAAAAACAAGCTTTCCTGCTTTTTCAGGTCCCAAACGATTTCTCAATTTGCAATGTATTAGTCCAAAGGAAGAAAATATTCTTTCTACACCGGCACAAGAAGCTACTGCTGTTAACAGTGAGATTATCACTTCAACAGTCTCTGAATCCAAGTGCATAAGTGACTTCCACCAGTTCACTGGTGTGACTTTCTTTAAAACATCATCAGCAAACATATATTTCTTGAATGGTTCACTCTTAGCGGTGAAGTTTATTATAGTTGGCATTCTGGAGGGATGATTGCTGGATGTCCATGTAGGGTAACCAGATGTCCCAATTTTATAGGGACAGTCCCGATTTTGGGGTATTTTTTTTTCTAATGTAGGCTCCTATGTAGGCTCCCCACCCCCTGTCCTGATTTTTCAAACTTGCTGTCTGGTCACCCTATGCCCATGTCATAGCCAACTCCTCTTCTTCACTTGTTAAGGTTTGACCCCGGCACTGAGTATTGAGAATATTTGCAAGAAAATGAGCTGGAGATGGTGCTTGTCCCATTTGTTTTTTTAATGCTTGTAATGTAACTCTGTCATTGCATATTTCTCTTTTTAAGATCTCACTCAGTTCTTTCCAAATTTCAACACGTCAGCAATAAAACAGCTATTTCCCTGCATTTTGTTCAAGGCTACAGAAATAGGCTTCAGGGTACTCAGCATGTGTTCAACATTTCTCTTAAGCCCAATGTTGAGAACTTTGGCTGTGACAGTGCCATCTATTTTTTCACGTTTTTGTTCACAAACGGTCATCAGATTAGGCCAGTTCTTGATATAGTGCTCAAAACAGTCCACTACTGAGTTCCATCATACGTCTTGTGGGAGAGTTAGCTTGGTTCCTTCCACTTTTTTCAGAGCAGCTGCTGCAAAGTGGTTGTTACGGAAGTATTTTGCAATTTCAACAACATTAGCCTTTATTTCTGGAACACTGAAGTCTTTGGCTAGGAGAAAGAAGTGTTTCGGGACTATTTAGAAAAACTGGACGAGCACAAGTCCATGGGGCCGGATGTGCTGCATCCGAGGGTGCTAAAGGAGTTGGCGGATGTGATTGCAGAGCCATTGGCCATTATCTTTGAAAACTCATGGCGAGCGGGGGAGGTCCCAGATGACTGGAAAAAGGTTAATGTAGTGCCCATCTTTAAAAAAGGGAAGAAGGAGGATCCGGGGAACTACAGGCCAGTCAGCCTCACCTCAGTCCCGGGAAAAATCATGGAGCAGGTCCTCCAGGAATCAATTCTGAAGCACTTAGAGGAGAGGAAAGTGATCAGGAACAGTCAGCATGGATTCACCAAGGGCAAGTCATGCCTGACTAACCTAATTGCCTTCTATGAGGAGATAACTGGGTCTGTGGATGAGGGGAAAGCAGTGGATGTGTTATTCCTTGACTTTAGCAAAGCTTTTGATACGNCCTAATTGCCTTCTATGAGGAGATAACTGAGTCTGTGGATGAGTGGAAAGCAGTGGACGTGTTATTCCTTGACTTTAGCAAAGATTTTGATACTGTCTCCCACAGTATTCTTGCTGGCAAGTTAAAGAAGTATGGGCTGGATGAATGGACTATAAGGTGGATAGAAAGCTGGCTAGATCGTCGGGCTCAACGGGTAGTGATCAACGGCTCCATGTCTAGTTGGCAGCCGGTTTCAAGCGGAGTGCCCCAAGGGTCGGTCCTGGGGCCGGTTTTGTTCAATATCTTCATTAATGATCTGGAGGATGGCGTGGACTGCACTCTCAGCAAATTTGCAGATGACACTAAACTGGGAGGAGTGGTAGATACGCTGGAGGGTAGGGATAGGATACAGAGGGACCTAGACAAATTAGAGGATTGGGCCAAAAGAAACCTGATGAGGTTCAACAAGGACAAGTGCAGAGTCCTGCACTTAGGACGGAAGAATCCCATGCACTGTTACAGACTAGGGACCGAGTGGCTAGGCAGCAGTTCTGCAGAAAAGGACCTAGGGGTTACGGTGGACGAGAAGCTGGATATGAGTCAACAGTGTGCCCTTGTTGCCAAGAAGGCTAACGGCATTTTGGGCTGTATAAGTAGGGGCATTGCCAGCAGATCGAGGGACGTGATCGTTCCCCTCTATTCGACATTGGTGAGGCCTCACCTGGAGTACTGTGTCCAGTTTTGGGCCCCACACTACAAGAAGGATGTGGAAAAATTGGAAAGAGTCCAGCGGAGGGCAACAAAAATGATTAGGGGGCTGGAGCACATGAGTTATGAGGAGAGGCTGAGGGAACTGGGATTGTTTAGTCTGCAGAAGAGAAGAATGAGGGGGGATTTGATAGCTGCTTTCAACTACCTGAAAGGGGGTTCCAAAGAGGATGGATCTAGACTGTTCTCAGTGGTACCAGATGACAGAACAAGGAGTAATGGTCTCAAGTTGCAGTGGGGGAGGTTTAGATTGGATATTAGGAAAATCTTTTTCACTAGGAGGGTGGTGAAGCACTGGAATGGGTTACCTAGGGAGGTGGTGGAATCTCCTTCCTTAGAGGTTTTTACTGTCAGGCTTGACAAAGCCCTGGCTGGGATGATTTAGTTGAGATTAGGTCCTGCTTTGAGCAGGGGGTTGGACTAGATACCTCCTGAGGTCCCTTCCAACCCTGGTATTCTATGATTCTATGAGGTGCATCAAATGAGCACTGCAACCGTATGTTATTAGCTTGGGACTCTCTTTTAAATAATTTCTTCCCATCTTGGATACATTTGCAGCATTGTCTGTGATCAAGCTGCGTACTAGACATTTGAATTTTTTTCACGGTTTCTTATAGCTTTTACTGCTACTTCTTTTAAGTATTCTGCTGTGTGTGCATTTCCTGATGTATCTCTTGTTTCTGTAAGGAAGACAGTCCCTTCTTCTGTTGTCACACAAGCACATACAACAGGATCATTGTGGACGTTGCTCCACCCATCAAGACTCAGGTTAACAATTTCACCCTCTAGACCTTTTGCACACTGCTCAATTTCTCTTTCATACACTTTATCCAGCAATTTGCCTGCGACATCTGCTCTGTTGGGTGGACTGTATCCTGGTCTTAATGACTGAACCATGTTAATGAAGTGTGGGTTCTCAATCATACGGAAAGGAGAGTTTGTTGCATAAACAAATGGGGCAATTTTTTCATCAATTACCTCTTTTTGTAATCTGCTGGTTTTTATCACAAACGTATCCATGGTTGTTCCTGGATGATGGAGATTTTTTTTTTTTTTGCTACAGGTGATATACTGTGGCTATGTGACATACATGATGTGACTGAAACACTATCATTGGCAGATAACTCTGAAACTATAGAAAATGATGGTGATGTTCAAGGTGGATAGTCTTCAGAATCCTGTATGTTGAGGATGGAGTCTCCAAAACAAAATAAGTCAATGCAGTTAATTAATTATTATTACCATATTGCTCATTTAGTATTCCTCATTGCATTCACTGACACTCAGTACTACTTTAAAGGTGAAATTGCAAAAGGAAGATCTGCCTATTTCAGCTCTTTATTTTTTATCACAACTGCATCTAAAATGATAGTACCATAGAGTAACAACTATATTTTTTGCTCAAACATGAGAATTCAAGAATAGTCCAGAAGGAAGACAGGCAGTCCTTAAGAAAAAAGTATGAAATAAAAGTTTACCAACCTGAAGATCCTGCATGTTCAGACATGTTCCTTTCATTATCTTCAACGCAGCTTCCTCCTGAGAAGGAACACTTCTCATGATATTGTTTCATTCGGGCAACTGGGCCTTGCATTTCTTTGTTGCACTGTTTTCATTTTGCACGCATGTCTGTCTTACCCACAGGTAGAGGAACTTCATGAAAATATTCCCAAACTGGGTCTCTTTTACGGCCTGCTGCCAGCATAGGTTTTCCCTTCTAGTGAGAGAATGGTACGGTAGATCTCAAATCAATGAAGGCTACACTCAGAAAGACCTCAAGACTTCTGGAATATGCTGCTCAGACAGTTTCACTTTTGTTTTTACTGCCTGTCCCTCCCTTCTCACATTTATCTCCCGACTTCTTCTCCTTGTCCAGATCTATTCCGCCCCCAACAATCTTCTAGTCATTGAACTTTTTGAAACTTTGCACTTTTAGAGAGAGGTAAGGGATTGACTCTGTGTACACAAATTTGCAGAGGGACAATAGGGTTGAGGTCTGTTATTTCTCACCTCTGTATATTATTTATTTATTTATTTAAAAACATTTTTGCTGTTAACAAGCATGTTCTCTCTGGAGACACAAATCCACAGTTTGAGAACTGCAAAACTAAGCATCTCTGATGGTATCTTCTAGACTGAGCACTGAGTCCCATTGGGTAGATAGAAAGATTAACCTAAATAATCTATACAGAAGCCCCTGGAGCCCCATAAAACTGGGTCCCTAATCCATGAACTATTGGAACTCATTTACAAAACTTTTCTTAAACATGACATTAATATATTGTCTCATACTGTAGAATAAGAATTTATAATTCCTATTCCATAATGAGATATCTTTGAGCTATAATGTATCTTAATTTAAACTACCTTTAGATAGGTTTTTGTCCTCAAAAAGCATTTTATCAAAAAAATCCAATTTAAATTTAAAAAATCTGATATTTTTTTTTTAAATCATTGATTTTTATCCACCCTGATTATAGGTACTGAGTGTTATGTGGGAGCAGTGAGTTAAGGTATAACTAGTGAACTGGGGCACATTGTTCCTTGGGGGCAGAGGATCTGGGATTTCTGGGGGTAGCCAGTGTCGGGGCCTGGATATCACAGGGGAGTGATTCAAAGGGACTCAGGGACTGGGGTGCACCTACTGTTAACTTGCCAGGCGAAGAAACGGCGGTGTGAGGGAGCTGACACCCAGCCGTTGTGGGTAAGGCTGCCTTCTGCTAGAGTCGGGGTAACAAGGAGGCTCATAATCCTGAGTACCCCAAGAAGCGCCACAGCCTCACATGACACTCGCTGATGAATTAGACTGTACATGCGAGACCCAGGAGCTCTCTGTAACCCCAGGGCACCCCTGCCAATTGGCACTAAGGTGTCACACCTGGATCACACCTCCCCTCGTATGCTGGGGCAGTCCGGGGAGGCACTGGCTGACCTGTAGGCGTCAGTTCAGAACCCTCTTGCCTGGATGGGACGGCGGCTGCTGTGCTGTCTTTACCTTTAATATGTGCGGTTTCCATGTTGTATTCTTAGGGCAGTTTGTCGGTACCTTTTGTCCTGTGCAGCCATCTCAAGGGAGGGTGTCTGTTAGGACCCTGAATTCCCTGTTAAATAGCCAAGGCCTTAGCTGCTTAATGGCCCATTGTCACGTTGTGGGGTGCAATCCAGACCAAGAGGGGGTTGTGCCACTGCTTGCCCTGTAGCCCTGGGTGCCTTAAATGCTCTGCTGCTGTGGCTCTCAGCCAGCAGCCAAGTACCCTGAGTGTCCACGTGCTGTGCGGCCCTGGACCAGCACTCGGATGCCAGCAGCCTGCCTATGACACCGCAGCCCCACCCTGCCTTCCATCAGTCTTGCTACTTGCAGAGGTGACCCCAACTCACCCCCGAATTTTCCCAAAGCCACGTGCTCTGCAAGGTCCAGCCCTCTCCTGGAACACCTAGAGAAACAATAAGGGTCATTGTCTCCTTTAAAGAGACAAAGGCACATCCCAGCTTCTTTACTTCCCTGGGGTAAACACACCCTTCCCGTCAAGCACAGCACTGAGCTGGTCTAGTGTAACATAAAACATGTTTAGAAAAAAAGGACGTGGGTGAAGTGATACGAAGCAGAAGGAGTAACGTTAGACAGGCTTACAAACAAACAAAGATAAAAATACGCTTTCTAATGGCTAAGATCGAACTTAGCAAGCTACAGCCTTGGGTCCAGGTAGATTTCCTGCCAATCTTCTTCATTCCAGCTGTGGCTGAGTTTCTCTCAGTCAGGCCCAGTCTCAGAAGGGCAAGGGGCTGGTTTCCCTTGGCCTCCTAGTTGAAAGATCTCTGCCTAAGCACCTACATTGAGTTCCCAGCGACATCAACCGCCGTGGCTGAAGGACCCGCCTTTCTCAGCTGGCAAGAGGCCCCTCATGTCTGTCCAGTGATGGATGCCAACCTGGCTTCTCCTCTCTCCTTATATCTTCCCAATCTCACCGTTTTGTCCCCAGGCTCCGGGTGACCTCACGCCATTCTGCCGTTCCTGTGGCTTCCCATCCCCCACTGATTCATATGTAAATGGGGCTGCCATTGTTCTTGGTCCTGCCTTGCTTAATCTCACTGAACGTAAGAACGGCCCTACTGGGTCAGACCAAAGGTCCATTTAGCCCAGTATCCTATCTTCCGACAGTGGCCAGTGCCAGGTGCCCCAGAGGGAATGAACAGAACAGGGAATCATCAAGTGACCCATCCCCTGTCGCCCATTCCCAGCTTCTGGCAACTGGAGACAGGTCGATAGCTGCCGTCCCTCCTGTCTGGGAGGAAACCTGTTTCTCCCGGTGTTCGGTCACAGACTTTAAAGCATAATATCTTAAAGTATCCGGCTTTCCTCACCTAGTGTTAATGCAGACATTTCACAATGATACCAATCACCAGGGTGGTGGTAGCTTTCGGAAAAGACGTTCCTTGATACCCTTTATAACACAGTAGTACTGTACATGAACAGTTGATGCACTCACGTATCATTTGCGGACAGACCCCCGGCCCTATAGTTCAGAAGCTATCTCCCTGCCTAGCTCAGTTGATAGCTTTATTTACCTTTTATGTAAATGTGCCTTCGTTGTCTTTGCCGGACGACCAGGCTACTCAGCCAAGCAACTATGCGTTCCTTTGGTTAGGGAAGACCGGGCATATGCGTTGCTTGCCAAACATGTTTTAAGAACACAATTCGAGCGCATACCCATAACTCTTTGTACACACCCAGTGCATACATCATGCAAGAATATTAATGACCAATGAGTTACTAGTTTTCCACCTGCCGCCTTTTGGGTATATATCGTGACAATGGTGTGTGAGGTGTAGTGAGTGTGTCAGGCTTGATGAGTTGCTGATGTGCAGTAGTGAACCATCGATGGGCCTCTGTGTCTCTCACACACACACAATTGCATACCATTCTTTTTCTATGTTGGAGCAATTCTGTTCAGTGGCCGTTGGTGTTTTACTCAGAAAAGCAATGGAGTGCTGCCTGTTCCCCTCCTAGTACATTAGTACAGCTCCCAGGCCTGTGCCAGAAGCATCCGTGCACAGTTCAAACAGCTTGTCAAAATGTGACCTGGCCAGAATGCGCTTTCCTGACGCCATTGTCTTCACCTCCTCAAAACCTTTCTGACAGGCTGCCGTCCATGCTGTTTTGTTCGGTTTTGTCTTTCTGCATCAGTCCGTGATAGTGCAGACAGTGTCATTGAACCCATTTAGAAACCAGCGGGAATAGTTAGCTAAGACTGGGCTTGCCTTTTAGTCTGGGCATAGGCCAGTTAGCAATTCCGCTTTTAAGGGATCTGGGGAAATTTGGCTACCTCCTACCCAATGTCCCAAATAACTTCTATCTTGCATATGACACGTTTGCTGTGAGACCTGCATCTTCGAGTGTTATCATCACAGTTCCCAAGTGGTTTTTATTATCTGGCCAAGAAGAGCTATAGAATGTAATGTCATCAGTATATGCCTGTGCAAAGTCTTGTAATCTGTTGATCATAAGAACAGCCATACTGGGTCAGACCAAAGGTCCATCTAGCCCAGTATCAGTGGCCACTGCCAGGTGCCCCAGAGGGAATGAACAGAACAGGGAATCATCAAGTGATCCCCTGTCGCCCATTCCCAGCTTCTGGCAAACAGAGGCTAGGGACACCATCCCTGCTCATCCTGGCTAATAGCCATTGATGGACCTATCCTCCATGAATTTATCTAGTTCTTTTTTGAACCCTGTTATAGTCTTGGTCTTCACAACATCCTCTGGCAAAGAGTTCCACAGGTTGATTGTACGTTGTGTGAAGAAATACTTCCTTTTGTTTGTTTTAAACCTGCTGCCTATTAATTTCATTTGGTGACCCCTAGTTCTTGTGTTATGAGAAGGCGTAAATAACATTTGATTAACAAGTCTCTGAAAGGTGGCTCCTGCATTAATTAATCCAAAAGATAACATTTTGAACTCAAAAAGTCCCCAATCAGTAATGAAGGCAGATTTGTTTTCTGCACTTTGCTGTCTAATGGGATTTGCCAATATCCTCTCTCTAGGTCTGGAGTGCTCAGATATTTTGTCTGGCCCAGAGTGGCTAACATGCTGTCAGTTCTGGGCACAGGGTGTGTGTCAGGAGCTGTGACGGTGTTAAACTTTCTCAGATCAACCCAAAACCTTGTGGTCCATCCTTTCTGGGAGCCATAATAACTGGAGAAGCCCAGGGACTGTTTGACCCCTTCATTATCCCCATTTCCAGCATCCTTTTTATCACCTTAGGAATTTGCTCCTGCATTCTTCCTGTGGTCCGATATGCTCTGCTGGGAGCAGGTTGCGGCTCCACAGTGTTAATCTTACGGACCATTTTACGAGTCAGTTCTGGCCTGTTGGAAAATACCTGGGGGTGACTCTGCAACATACTCGTAACCTCTGCCTTTTCAGCTGAGTTTAGCGCTTCATATAACTCAGTGCTCTCTAGTGAGTTGTTATTGTGGCATGCAGCCATCAAATCAATGAGAAGCGCGCTCTGAGAAGTCTCCTCTGCACAACATAGCATGTTTACAATGGCTTCCTGACTCTGATATGCTTTTAACCTGTTCACATGCACGGTCTGTGAAGCCGCCTTGCTGGGGGGGGCCTTCTTGTGAATTGTAAATAGCATTGTTATCCCTTTCTACGAACTGAAAAGGCCAGTCCCATGAGTTCTGTGTTTTGTACCTTTTTATAGGGAGCGTGACAATGGCAGAGCAGGGGCCAGCTCACGCCAAGGTCCCCTTGTCTCCAGTGAACACTGACAAATACGTGGCTGGAACCAGTCTGGATCATCGGTGTGTTCGTATTGTTCAGCTCGGTATTAGAATGATAAGACTGTGCTTAGTGCTTAGACTGTATGGAATGCTTGTAAATTGCTGCCGGCATGAATCTCACTTCTAACATCTGTATCCACTATTGGAAGGGAATATTTGAGGGTGTGAGCCTCTGTGGCTGTAAATCACCAGGCAGGAGAGAGACATTAACTAGTGTGAAATGCTGGTCTCCAGCAGCAGGTGTTCTGTCCTGCCCATCAAGGAGGGCCCATGGACACCAGACGGACTAGGGTGGAACATTAGAGGGGACAAAAGACTGTTGTTGACTGTTCCCCTCCCCCCATGAAGATGAGTCATGCAAGTGGATTTCTCCCATCAGCTGAGTTCACAGCTCAGAACAGAAGTGGGGAAGGTAATAAAAAAACCCTAATGAGAAGGAACTGTATCTTTATGCTGCTTGGACTTTAGGGGCCAGGATTACTAGGCATAAGCAAAAGATCCCCAGTGCTTATCCTGGTTTAGCCCTAAAGGACATATAAAGTTTATCAGAGAAGCTTCTATTACTTTTTGTAGTTCATTTGTGTGTGTATCTGTGGTTACCTGCTTTAACCTTGTCAACAACACTCCTGTTTCCTTTTCCCATGTAATAAATCTGAATATGGTTTATTATAGGACTGGCTACAAGCCTGGGCTTTGGGGTGAGAGCTAAAGCGCAGGGGACCTGGGGTGAGTGACGGGTCCTTTGGGACAGGGAGTAACCTGACTATTGCTGTGTCCTTGGGGGAAGGGCCCAGCTATCTCACAGGTGGCAGGACAGATGGGGGCGCCCACGGGGCCTGTCTGTGACTCCCGGGTTAGGCTGTTGTAGGGCCTGAGGAGCTCACACCTGGTAACTGGTGGGTGAAATCGAATACAGAACTCACAGCCAATGTGGGGTTGGTGCTGGGTTCCCGGCACTCTGCCCTGAAGCTGGCACTCACGCCCTGGAGTCACGGCAGACAGCTTGACACTGGTGTAGTCGGCAGGAGTCACACACAGGTTGTTGTTTTAACTGAGGTTTACACTTCGAGCCCTGGTAAAATAGTTTTAAGTGATTCTCTGGTGGAAAGGCTGGGAACAGTCAAAGAAGGGAACAGTTTTGCTAATTTCTATTTGTTTATTTTGAGCAAGGGCAATAGAACAAAGGGAAGCGTGAAGATGAGTAAGCAGTAGAAAAGGCAGGAGGAGCAAAGAAGCAGGTGCTGAGCTCCCCAAGAAGCAGTGAGCGGAGCTGTCAGCGCAGGGAGCTCCGTCAGCAGCCGCTCAGAAGCAATCCGAGCCAGTGGCCATGCTGCACTCATGTGCCATAAGGCAGGCTGGGATGCCTGCGCCAAACCGGGGACCAAAGGGGGTCCCTCGTTCTACAAGGCATGCAAGAGACCAAGCGGATAGTTCCCCAGGGGAATAATGGCAAGAGCTGTGGAGGTGGGAGTGGAAGAGGCTGCTAGTGGGGGAGAGGTGGATGAAGCTGGAGGCCTGTGCGAGGAGGCTGAGGTGCAGCAGCAGAAGCTTGCTGACCAGGACACATGCAGGCATCTCGAACAGAAGAGGAGGGACAAGTCATGCCCAGAGGACCCCGGAGGAAGGACATATGAGGGTGGCTGATCAGGGGATAGCAGATGTCCAGATGTGGATAGATGGACCCCACCACTCCGCCTGTAGCCCGAGGCATTACAGACATTAAAGGTCGTTCTGGGATTCTGACTGGGGGAATGTGGGATGTGGTTTTTCTGCATGTGTTAGTTCCTGTAATGATGTAACGGTGGAGCCTGAGGTCTCAGGTACATGCCTGCCATAGCCAGGGGGTAAGCCTCACCAGGGAACCTGAGTCAGTGTGGGGTATGACTCTGGCACAGCTAGGAAAGCTGTAGGCCAGAACTCCACTGGAGCAGGGAAACTGAGGCATGGCTGAAAGGTGCAGAGGCACAAAAACTGCTGAGTGTGGAGAGAGACTGGCATAGCTCGGGTTGTTGTGGGCCAGAGTTCTGCTGGGAGCAGGGAAGACTGGTAAGAGGTCTGGTTTCACAACTTAGAGGGTGACACTTTACTGTTCTGGGTGAGGGAAACTGAGGCATGGCTAGATGGTGCGGTGGGCCAGGATCTGCTAGGAGTAGTGGGACTCTGGCACAGCTAGGGAATAGCGCTCTGCCGAGAGCAGGGAAGACTTCTGGGAGTGGTGAGTCTCTGACACAATTAGGAAAGCTGTGGGCTAGAACTCCCCTGAGAGCAGGGCAGACTCAGCGTGGTAAGAAAGCTGAGTAAACACCTTCGGGGTGACAACTCTTTACTGGCCTGGGTGACCCAGGTGGGTGGGAAGCAACCACTGGGGGAAGTAGGAATGTTGAGGAGGGGAGAAGTTTCCCTTTAATCTGTGGGTTGAGGGTGGTGATTTCAGATGTAATTAAACATACTGAGGTGTTGGAGAACGGTGGGTTCTAACCGGCTGCCTCCAGGTCAGCCCGTGGCTAACCCTCCTGCAGGTTCGTAAGGGGAAGGTGTGACCGAAAGTACCCCCACATTCATACCCTACCTGCTATTGTAACAGTCTTTGTACAAAATGAGCCTTGGGAGGCATCATCTGAAAAGTGATAACTCACTGGTGGGTAATGTTCTTGCGTGGTGTATGTCCGTGGTGGGCATTGAGAGCCGTGGAAGTACGCTAGAATGATGACTAACTTGGGTTTAATCCAGGCATGCCGGGGGAGTTGGGAAACAGGTCTGCCCTAAAAGGAATGTGTTTTCCCTACCTGCGAGTTACTTCCAAAGTACTTTGAAAGACAATGAAAATGTATTTACATATTTCATAAACAGACCCATCAAGCAGCTACGGGTGGAGGCAAACCTCAGGCTAACAAGTGAGGGAGAAGACAGCATGGTCTACACCCAGCAAGAGGGAGAAGCTTGGTCTGGGTTGTACTTCTCAAGAACCCACTGCTAAGGTTTACTGGTTTATAAAGATGACGGGGGCTGAACCTCAAGTGATAAGCAATTGGATCAGCTGATTGCATACGACATGACTGTGTTATAAAAGTGTATGGAGTGAGGTCTTTTCAGAAAGCCCCTGACACACTGGTGATTGATCGCACTGTGAAATGTCCGTATTAACACTACGTAAGGAATGATGGGCACTCGTTGATATTAGGCTGTACAGTCTGCCCAGGCAGGAGGGAACGTCACCGCTATCTACCGGTCTCCTATGTAAATTCAGCATGGTGGAATCAGAAACAATGGATGCGCCAGTGTCATAGAACATGTACAGGGGACGGGAAGCCCACAGGAAGGGAAGAACAGCATGAGCTCATCCTGCCTCTTGAAACAAATTCACTGAACTTTGGAAGATACAAGCAAGGACAGAAGCCATCTTTGGCATCCATCGCTGGACGGACACAAGGGAACGGAGTTCTTGCAAGCTGAGAAGGACGGGTCCTTCAGCCAAGGGGGACGGAGATTGAAGTCTCTGGAACTGGATGTAGGTGAGAAACCTACTTAGACAAAGATCTTTCACCTAGGGAGACAAGGGAAGCCAGCCCCTTGTACCTTTGTGGGAGGTCCTGACTGAGGGAAAGTCAGCCGTGGCTGGGAAGAAGAAAAGACTGGTGAGAGAAACCATCGTGAACAAAGCCAGTATCTTGCTAGATTGTTTTAGACTTCGAGATGCATGTTGTCACTTTTATTTGCTTCTGACCCTTCCTAACTTTATTCCTTTCACATGGCATCACTTAACGTATGTCCTATTGTTAATAAATTTGTCTTGAGTTCACTCCAAACCAGCTCAGTGCTGTGTTTGCAGGGAAGGGTGTATTTCCCCCAGTTAAGTTAATAAGCTGGGTTGTGGTTTTGTCTCTTTACAGGAGCAATGAATCGTATCATTTCTCTGCACTGTCCAGAAGCGGGCTGGACATGGTTTTGGGGAAATTCGGGACTGGGATCATCGTGCTGGTTGTAACCAAGGCTGCTGGACCAGAGACACTCCGGGTGTGACCTGCATGTTGGCAGGCTGGCTGGGAGCATCCCGGGCTGGGAGCTACAGCCTCAAGGCATTGTAAGGCACCCCGGGTTGCAGGGCTAATGGTCTGGATTGCACCCTGACCCGACAGCCGTCCCAGTGGCGTAGTTTGGCAGGATTTACACCCGGGTTGCTATAACTGCGGTTTACACTTTAAGCAGTGGTGAAAGTTTTTAGTGATGCTCAAAGGAAGAGGCCAGGAACAGCCAAAGAGAGGTTACAGTGTGATGCCTTCATGGATATTGTAAATACCATCGTTAACCCTTTCCACAGCCTCAAAAGGCCCCGCCCCTGAGTTCTGCATTTGGGGCCTTTTTATAGGGAGTAACTCCAGCACCGAGTCGCCCATGTCACATTGTGACTCGCAGTTGTTGTGGTCACGCCAAGCTTCCTGAGCAGTCTGGTTCTCAGGAGGATTTGCTGAATCATTCCATCAGTCTTCAGATTCTTCCTAAACTTCTGTACGTCTTCAGCCACATGCTCCCCCTCTGCCTCAGTCTCACCCTCCCAGGAGTTTTTCATGTGATCTAGGGGACCTCTTACCTTTCTCCCACACAGGAGATCACATGGAGCAAACCTCACAGACTCTCGGGGTACCTCCCGGTAAGCAAATAACAGATAGGTAACAGGACATCCCTGTTGCTTGCCCTCCTTTATACATTCCCAGCATAGATCTGAGGGTCACATTGAACCTTTCAACTGAACCATTTGTCTCTGGATAATACAGGGCAGATCTCAGCTGTTTTACCCCACACATCTTCCATAACTCACTAAATAGCTGGAACATGACATTTGACCCATGATCTGACAGGGTGGATTTGATTTAAATCATTATTTAAATTATGATTTAAATCACTAGTCAGACTCGATTTAATCATGGATTTCTACATAAAAGTGCATTCTTGTTGGTTGTTATAACCTTAATACATATTCTTCACAGAGATAGATGTAGGTTTCATTTTTAGAAGGTACACACTATACATTTTTAAGTGATTTATTTTGAAAACTTTCAGATTAGTTTTACAGCTATATCAGAAAATGAATGATTGTTTGGTTATTTCATTTACCAATGGTAATTTAAGCAGATATTTCTAAAGTCATTGGGAGGTGAACTAACTCCAATTCAACAGGTTAATCATTAATATTTGGAGGATTTTCTTGCCATGCTGTATTAGGAGGAGAACATCACCAGACAGACATTTAAATTGTTTTATTTAACTAAAACACAACATTATGTATTCTGGATTTTTTTTCTTCAACAGCAAACATATAATATTTTAACAAAACAAGCATATGAATGTTTGAATTTAGTTAAGTATCAGAGGGGTAGCCGTGTTAGTCTGGATCTGTAAAAGCAGCAAAGAATCCTGTGGCACCTTATAGACTAACAGAGGTTTTGCAGCATGAGCTTTCGTGGGTGAATACCCACTTCTTTGCATCCGAAGAAGTGGGTATTCACCCACGAAAGCTCATGCTGCAAAACCTCTGTTAGTCTATAAGGTGCCACAGGATTCTTTGCTGAATTTAGTTAAACATTCAAGTTCTTTAAAATCAGGTTTGTTTTTGTTAAAATTGTTTTGAACTAAAATAGTTAAATGAATTTAAAAAACAAAAATTAAATTGACTATGTCAGCCAGGTCAACATGAGAAACTTAAAATCTTGGATTCTGCAGCTAACTCAGTCGTCTTCACCTTCATTTTCCTGTTTGTTCATAATCTGGAAAAGAAAAACAAGCTTTCCTGCTTTTTCAGGTCCCAAACGATTTCTCAATTTGGAATGAATTAGTGCAAAGGAAGAAAATATTCTTTCTACACCAGCAGAAGAAGCTACTGCTGTTAAAAGTGAGTTTATCACTTCAACAGTCTCTAAACCCAAGTGCTTAAGTGACTTCTACCAGTTCACTGGTGTGACTTTCTTTAAAACATCAGCAAACATATATTTCTTGAATGGTTCACTCTTAGCGCTGAAGTTTATTATAGTTGGCATTATGGAGGGATGATTGATGGATGTCCATGTCATTGCCAACTCCTCTTCTTCACCAGTTAAGGTTTGACCCTGGTACCGAATATTGAGAATATTTGCAATTTCAACAACATTAGCCTTTATTTCTGGAACACTGAAGTCTTTGGCTAGGAGGTGCATATAATGAGCACTGCAACCGTATGTTATTAGCTTGGGACCCTCTTCTAAATAATTTCTTCTCATCTTGGATACATTTGCAGCATTGTCTGTGACCAAACTGCATACTAGACATTTGAATTTTTTTTCACAGTTTGTTATAGCTTTTACTGCTGGCTCGTTAGCACTGACACCCCACTTGGTAAGGCTACTCCTGTGACGAAGTGGGACTGTTCTTGATGTGTTCTTTGAATACTGAGGGGGGAGTATTGACCGGGAAAGGCTGCAGGGGAGCTGGGCTGGGACTGCCTGCATTGGGGAAGGAAGGATACCTGAGCATGTAACATGAGAACCCAGGAGGGGGGGTGGAGGCCAGGTAACACCTCTGACCGGGAAACTGGACAAAGCACACAAAGGCTGGGGGAGGAGCCGGGGGGAAGGGCAGAAAGGAGACGCCTGGAGGGAGTTTGAGTTTGGGAGCTGGCTGGAAATGGAGAGGGGAGCCTGACGGGGCTTGGGCTTCCCAACGGGGCTGTGGCCTCCCTGGGGCCCCCAGATAGACCTAACTAAAGGGGGCCCTGTTGTCTATACCGGCAAGACCTGCTTTGGACTGTGTTCCTGTCGTCTCAATAAACCTTCTGTTTTACTGGCTGGCTGAGAGTCATGGTGAATCGCAGGAAGCCGGGGGTGCAGGGCCCTGACTCCCCCACACTCCGTGACAACTCCCATCTTTTCATATGCTGTGTATTTATACCTCCCCACTGTATGTTCCCATGCATCTGATGAAGTGGGTTTTAGCCCACGAAAGCTTATGCCCAAATAAATTTGTTAGTCTCTAAAGTGCCACAAGGACCCCTCCTTGTTTCTGCTGTGTGTGCATTTCCTGACGTATCAATCGTTTCTGTAAGGAAGACATTCCCGTCTTCTGTTGTCACACTAGCACATACAACAGGATCATTGTGGACGTTGCTCCACCCATCAAGACTCAGGTTAACAATTTCACCCTCTAGACCTTTTGCACACTGCTCAATTTCTCTTTCATACACTTTATCCAGCAATTTGCCTGTGATATCTGCTCTGTTGGGTGGACTGTATCCTGGTCTTAATGACTGAACCATGTTAATGAAGTGTGGGTTCTCAATCATACGGAAAGGAGAGTTTGTAGCATAAACAAATGGGGCAGTTTTTTCATCCATTACCTCTTTTTGTAATCTGCTGGTTCTTAACACAAACGTATCCATGGTTGTTTCTGGATGATGGAGATTTTTTTCCCCTCTTGCTACAGGTGATATATGGCATTTTGGGTTGTATAAGTAGGGGCATTTCCAGCAGATCGAGGGATGTGATCATTCCCCTCTACTCAGCACTGGTGAGGCCTCATTTGGAGTACTGTGTCCAGTTTTGGGCCCCACACTACAAGAAGGATGTGGATAAATTGGAGAGAGTCCAGCGGAGGGCAACAAAAATGATTAGGGGGCTGGAGCACATGACTTACGAGGAGAGGCTGAGGGAACTGGGATTGTTTAGTCTGCAGAAGAGAAGAATGAGGGGCGATTTGATAGCTGCTTTCAACTACCTGAAAGGGGGTTCCAAAGAGGATGGATCTAGACTGTTCTCAGTGATAGAAGATGACAGAACAAGGAGTAATGGTCTCAAGTTGCAGAGGGGGAGGTTTAGGTTGGACATTAGGAAAAACTTTTTCACTAGTAGGGTGGTGAAGAACTGGAATGGGTTACCTAGGGAGGTAGTGGAATCTCCTTCCTTAGAGGTTTTTAAGGTCAGGCTTGACAAAGCCCTGGCTGGGCTGATTTAGTTGGGTTTGGTCCTGCTTTGAGCAGGGGGTTGGACTAGATGACCTCCTGAGGTCCCTTCCAACCCTGAGATTCTATGATTCTATGATTCTATACTGTGGCTGTGTGACATACATGATGTGACTGAAACACTGTCATTGGCAGATAACTCTGAAACTATAGAAAATGATGGTGATGTTCAAGGTGGATAGTCTTCAGAATCCTGTATGTTGAGGAAGGATTCTCCAAAACAAAATAAGTCAATGCAGTTATTTAATTATTATTACCATACTGCTCATTAAGTATTCCTCATTGCATTCACTGACACTCCGTACTACTTTAAAGGTGAAATTGTAAAAGGAAGATCTGACTATTTCAGCTCTTTATTTTTTATCACAACTGTATTTTTTGCTCAAATATGAGAATGCAAGAATAATCCAGAAGGAAGACAGGCAGTCCTTAAGAAAGAAGTATGAAATAAAAACGCTTACCAACCTGAACATCCTGCATGTTCAGACATGTTCCTTTCATTATCTTCAACGCAGCTTCCTCCTGAGAAGGAACACTTCTCATGATGTTGTTTCATTTGGGCAACCAGGCCTTGCATTTCTTTGTTGCACTGTTTGCATTTTGCATGCATGCCTGTGTTACCCAATATTTTCATGAAAATATTCCCAAACTGGGTCTCTTTTACGGCCTGCTGCCAGCATAGGTTTTCCCTTCTAGTGAGAGAATGGTACGGTAGATCTCAAATCAATGAAGGCTGCACTCAGAAAGACCTCAAGACTTCTGGAATATGCTGCTCAAACAGTTTCACTTTTGTTTCTACTGCCTGTCCCTCCCTTCTCACATTTATCTCCAGACTTCTTCTCCCTGTCCAGATCTATTCCGCCCCCAACAATCTTCTAGACCAGGGGTAGGCAACCTATGGCACGTGTGCCGAAGGCGGCACGCGAGCTGATTTTCAGTGGCACTCACACTGCCGGGGTCCTGGCCACCCGTCCGGGGGGCTCTGCATTTTAATTTAATTTTAAATGAAACTTCTTAAACATTTTAAAAACCTTATTTACTTTACATACAACAATAGTTTAGTTATATATTATAGACTTATAGAAAGAGACCTTCTAAAAACGTTAAAATGTATTACTGGCACGCAAAACCTTAAATCAGAGTGAATAAATGAAGACTCGGCATGCCACTTCTGAAAGGTTGCCGACCCCTGTTCTAGTCATTGAACTTTTTGAAACTTTGCACTTTTAGAGAGAGGTAAGAGATTCACTCTGTGTACACAAATTTGCAGAGGGACAATAGGGTTGAGGTCTGTTATTTCTCACGTCTATATATTATTTATTTCTTTATTTATTTAAAAACATTTTTGCTGTTAACAAGCATGTTCTCTCTGGAGACACAAATCCACAGTTTGAGAACTGCAAAACTAAGCATCTCTGATGGTATCTTCTAGACTGAGCACTGGGTCCCATTGGGTAGATAGAAAGATTAACCTAAATAATCTATACAGAAGCCCCTAGAACCCCATAAAATTGGGTCCCTAATCCATGAGCTATTAGAACTCATTTACAAAACTTTTCTTAAACATTACATGAATATATTGTCTCATACTATAGAATTAGAATTTATAATCCCTATTCCATGATGAGATATCTTTGAGCTATCATGTATCTTAATTAAAACTATCTTTAGATAGGTTTTTTTCCTCAAAAAGCATTTTATCAAAAAAATCCAATTTAAATAAAAAAATCCAATTTTTTTTTAAATCATTGACTTTTATCCACCCTGCCTGTAATACAGTGGATGGGGGGGAGGCTCCCGGTCCCAGCATGCACTGGGTGAGAGCGCAGTGTTCACACCCGTCAGTGCTCCTTGTGACTCGCTGGGGACGCCCTCCTCTAACCTCTCCCCATCCGCAGGGACTTCATGGACCCCACGATGGACAGCACCAAGCACATCCTGAACTATCTCATGCCCATCCTGCAGCGGGAGAGCCTCCGCCTCCATGACTTCATGCTGAGGTACCAGTCGCGATGCTGGGCTGGGGGCGGGCAGGGGGATGTGCGCCATGCAACGCTGCTTCCTTCCCAAGCCCAGCAGCTCCATGACAGACCTGCCCAGAGCCCCCCTTCTCCCTCCCCCCCCCCCCCCAAGATGGGCCCAGGATGGAAATAATTGAGTTGGGCCCTGCAGCTTGGGAGGCATCAACAGAGCTGGTTGGGTGTGGGAGAGGAGCCTGGGGCTGCAGGGGTGGGGGGCTGTGGGTCAGGATTGGAGGGTGGGGGTGTGACGGTGCTGCCCGTGGGGAGCCAGCTGAGGTTACTTAATTAGGGTGAACTGCAAACAAACCCCAAACGCTGGTGGATATTTTAATACTTAGATTTTTTAAGCCAGCACAAAACAACTTCTATATTACCATACAGGTTACTCAGAAGTTTAAACAACGCATTTTTCTTAAAGTACCCAGCCTTAGGCCTTTGTTTAGACACACCTGTTAGATATGATGATGATTACTGAGAATTTTATTTTATTATATAAAAGAAAAGGTTCTTCCAATCCCAAAGGATTAGCCACGTACCCAGGTTTAATTATAACTTAGATTTTACCCAAAATACACGCTATAGCCAATTCTTATTAACTAAGCTAAAATTTATTAAAAAAGAAAAGAGAGAGTGTGTTGGTTAAAAGATTAATATACATACAGACTTGAATTTAATTTTTGAGGTTTAGATGCATAGCAGAGGTGAGCTTGTAGTTGTTAAAAGTTTTTTTAGAAATAGTTTATAGGTTATAGTTTAATGTTTATATTTAGGGTGGCTCCAGTCAAAGACTGGGGATTTTAATTTTTATGGCTTAAGGTTCCCCCCTCTTGAAACCAAAGCAGATTTGAGATGATGTATGATTATATTTCAGGGTTTTTATACATTTTTAGCAGCCTTTTGGCCTGAGAAAACAATAGGCTTAATTATTTTTTTTTTAAACATTATGGCAATTAGCACAGGGTAATTTATTTATTAAACAGTTTAGATACAGGTTACTACAACCTTTAAAGAGACATATAGACAATAATACTATTTTTTTTTAAGTATTATTATAAATGTTAATTGTTTTTTTTTGATTTTTGAATTAAAGTTATAGCAATAGACAAGACTTGTTTGCTTACATTACAAGACCTGAGCAAACATTTACCCTTGAGATTTTTAACAATGCAGACTTGCATTTCAAAGCTTTATTTATTTACCTATTTTTTTAACCAGTTTTTAAAGTTTATTTTTAGGTTAGGTTATTTTGTGAGTTAATTAACTTTTTTTGGCCCAGTTACCTTTTACTGAGATATTATATTACACTTATAACGTTACAGGGGGCGGGACTGGGGGGCGAGGGGCTGCGGGTTGGGATTGGGGGACGGGGAACTGTGTGGCGGGGTTGGGGGGTGCAGGGCTGCGGGTTGGGGGACGGGGTGGGAGCTGCAGCTTGGCGGGCAGGGGTGGGGGGCTGTGGGGCGGGATTGGGGAGTGGGGGGCTGCAGGTGGGAGACGGGGTGGGGGGCTGCGGATTGGGGTTGCGGGGTGAGGGGCTGTGGGGCAGGGTTGGGGGGCAGGGGCAGCACGGGGGGTGGGTATTGGCAGGATGGAGATGGGCAGCGCCTGAGCAGGACCCTCTCTCCTGTGTCTGCAGAGCGGAGGTGGGGACCATCTTTGCCCTGAGCTGGCTCATCACGTGGTACGGCCACGTCCTCACCAGCTTCCCCCACATCCTGCGCCTCTACGACTTCTTCCTGGCCTCACACCCGCTCATGCCTGTCTACTTCGCTGCCGTGGTACGTCCGACTGCAGTCCTCAGCCCAGGCCCCCAGCCCCCCGTGGAGCGGTGCCCCCAGCCCCGGCCTGCCCGGGGAGCGGAAGTGTCCCCTTGCAGCCCGCTTCCATGAGCCGCCAGCCTGCCTCCCTCGCTTCCAAAGCCAGAAGGGCCCATTGTCCCTCGAACACAGGCCAGCGAGCACAGCTCTGGCCCTGGCCCGTCTCACAAGCTAAGCCCCCTGGACGGGTCAGCAGCTGCTGGGAGAGCTCTGAGTTGCTGGAGGGCGGGGGTGGGTGACTCAGAGGGGGAACCAGCCCAGTGCCCCTGTGGTGTGAGGTCCCTGTGCCTCTAGTCCTGGCCAGTGATGATTCTCTGGCAGTTTGTCAGTCGAGTTGCTTAACCTGGAGTCCCAGCCCAACTCCCAGGAGGGCGACTGTGTTCTGTGGCTCCCAGCTGGTCACGGGGTTCTTTTACTGCCTGTCTCAAGCTGGTGTGTGCTGTCCCTGTTCACTGTTAAACAGCTGCTGTGCTCCACCCCAGAGCTGGCTGTTTTGTCAGTGGCGTGGTAAGGTGATGGGCCACGAACCATGTGACGGGGGCAGCCCAAGGAGAGCCCTTGTCGGGGCTGGGGGATGTGGGTTATTGCGAAGGCTCCAGCCCCGTGGCCGTGCTGGGAAGCCGCACGTGTCCCATGTGACACTGACACGCTCTCCCTGCAGATCGTCCTGCACCGGGAGGAGGAGGTGCTGGCGTGTGACTGCGACATGCCCAGTGTCCACCAGCTTCTGTCCCAAATCCCCCAGAACCTTCCGTACGAGAGCCTCATCGCCCGGGCCCTCCAGCTCCTCCGGCGGCACCCGCACGCCGAGCTGGCAAAGCAGGCGGCTCTGCAGCACCACAAGAGGTGAGGGACGACAGGGCTGCGGGGGGAGGGGGAGGCGAATTGCGGCTGGGTGTGCACCCGGCCCCCAGTGGTCTCCCAGGCGTGGGGCTGCCCCGGACCCTGGGTTAAAGGTGCAACTCTTCCCTTCCCTTGCTCATGTAGCTGCTGCAGGGCTGGCTGGCTGCCCCCCTCCCCGACCATCCCCACGGCCAGGGGCCAGGGTTCCCAAACTCCTTGTCGATTTCCCTCTGCCCTTGGAGCAGCGAGAAAACCAGGCGGTCTGGCTGAGCTCTGAGCCATGCCGGTGGCTGCAGCAGGTGGGGCGTGGGGGGACTGGGCACCCCGCTTAGCGCGTGGTGTCCGGCACGCCGGCGGTGAGCTCGTCCCACTCCACTGTCACACACGTCCAGCCGACCCCCCGCATGCAGCCCTGGGGCTGAGAGGCTCCCAGACCGCGGCACAGGCTGGTACTGCCAGAGCGGAAGGGCCCTGGCTGTGGGAGGACTGGTGCGAATGGCTTTTCTGTGGGTCTCCGGCCCCTAAGCGGTGACATAATGGCGGACATTGGAGCCGGTCCGATTCCCTCCCACCCAGGGCAGTAATCCAGGGTGTCCAGCTTGGCAGAGCCGAGGGCTGCACTGGCCAACCGCCAGAAGCCGGGGGGTGGCGCTCAGAGGTGCCCCCTGCCTTCTCTTAACGTGGCAGTGCAGCCGAGGAGGACAGGTCTCCCCGCGCGGCGCGGCCTGGCCAGCCCTGCCTGTCGCCCCTGCGCTAACCAGCTCCCTCCCCGTCTGTTCCCAGCATCTCCATAGGCTCCTTCACCGCCTTCCAGCTGGCCACCTCCCACCAGCGCCCGGACGCCGTGCTGCGCAGACAGCGGCAGCAGGACAGCGCCCACGCCGAAGCCGCTGCTCTCCTGCCCACGGCCGGGCACAGCCCGCTGGTGAAAGCAGCCGTGTGGGGGATTTCGGCCACACTGGGGGCGGCGGCTCTGGCCGTCACACAGACTGCCCTGGAGTGGGCACCGGAGTTCTTACTGCAGCTCTTCTAGCGCCCAGCAAGCCAGCCAGGACCCTGCGGCCGGCGCGGGCCACGGGCCACGGAGCCACAGCCCTCGCGCCTCCTCCCACTTAATTTATTGGACTGTCAAAGGCCTGGGCAGCCGCGCTCAGACAGGCTGCGGCCAGTAGCCACAGCACGAGCCACAGCAGCACCGAACTGGGACAGGCCTTTCCTGCTGCTGCCTGAGCCACTCGTGGCCTGGAGGGGGCAGGGCTGGGGTTAGAGCCGGGACTCGAACGCTGGGTCTCTCCCTTGGCTGGGGCAGGCCCCACCCCGGCTCGCACTAATCCCCAGCCCCCCATGGCCCCAGAGAGCTTTCCTAGGTCCCTTTCCCCAGCCTCTGCGCCGTGGGGCTGTGCTCCTGCAGGCTTCAGGCCGTCCTGCTGCACAGGGGTTAGGTGTTTGCTAAGCACCAGCTGTCTGTGTGTGTGTGCACAGGACGCAGGAAGAGAGCCGCCCCCACCCAGAGGGGCCAGGCAGGATGGTGCGAGTGGCTGGGGGCTCTGCAGGAAGCGCTGTCCCAGCAGGGGGGGGCGCTGCAGGCCGGGGCAGCGTGCCAGGAATGGCGGAAGACGGGGATCACTAGCGTGAGGGCGCACAGGCGTGAGCAGAGCCTGGAAAGCAGTGAGGAAGGGCGCCCCGGGCAGGGCTGCGCAGGGGGAGAGAGGCCTCGCCTACATCGCTGCTTCTCTCCTACTGCCTGCGTAGCACCCAGGGTCCTCCTGACATCTCCTCTGTGCCCGCTCTCGCCTCGGCCCTGCCAGCCCAGCCCCGCAGCCCAGGGTGGAGGGACACTGGGCCCAGAGTCTGGGCCAGGCCCTTTTCTCAGGGCTTCAACTTTATTTCTTCCACATAAAGCCCGTGCAGCACATCAGCCGTCTCTTCCCCCAGCGCCGGGAAAGCAGCCAGTGGTGCCTGCCAGGCCCAAGAGGTGGCAGCAGCAAGCGGGGCCGGCTCGGCTCCCCCCGCTGCAGGGTGGGCAGGCTGCTGCCTGGGAAAGGCACAGCCCCGGGGAGCACTGGGTACATGTGTGAATAAAGTGCGTCAGCCTGGCCCCCTGTGTCTCACTGGCTGGGCGGGAGGGGAGTTGAGGGAATCAGGTCCAATGGTTAGAGCAGGGGGTGAGGGTGCAGGAGGGCTGGGTTCTGCTCTCCCCTCACGGCCTCTGCGGCTGGGCAGAGCCAGAGAGAGGCCGGCTTCCCTGGGTGCTTGGGTTAGGGGAGCTCTGTGTGACCCCCCCAGGGTTGATTTCCTGGGGGCTGAGCAACACCCCCACCCCCTGGTGCAGTCAATGGCAGCTTTGGGTGCCCAGCACCCCTGACAGGCCCGAGTTGCCTGCCTCCCGGGAGCTGCCCCTGGGCGGGCAAGGAAGAGCTGGGCTGGGGCGGTTGCCAAGTGGCTGGCTGGCCTGGGGTGGATACACTCCCTGCTGGCTGAAGCTCACTGCTTCTCCCGGGGCGTGAAGCCAGGCCCTGCGTGGTGCTGGATCATGAGGGGGTTGTGGTGCTCGGTGCCTGGAGAGCCTGTACCACTGGTGTGGGGTACTTCACAGGCACCGCTGGGGGCCGGCAGGAGATACCCTTCCGCCACTGCAGCCCCTCCTGCACTGGGCTCACCAGGGAAACGAGGGGCTTCCTGGGCTGGGCTGAGCCTGTTGGAGCTGGGCTGGAAGCCCCCCCACCCCGTAGGAGCTTTCCTACCGCCGGCCAGGCTGGCTGTAACGGTGCTCAGGCAGCCCGGAGCTCACCTGCCCCCCAGCACTGCCTGCGAAGCCCAGCCCTGTGCGCTGCTCCCCCCACCTGCACCTCACCGTCCCGCTGCCTGCCCCAGCCCACGCTGAGCACCAGCCCCCTCTCTGCCTGCCCCCTGCTGCCAGCCTCCCCCCCTCAGGTGCCTTGGCAGCTCTCTGGCCTGCGTGCTGTCTCTGCTCTCCTAGGTCTGGCTGGAGTGGCAGAGGGGAGCCCAACACCGGGGGGGCTTGGCCTTGGTGACACCAGCATTTGGCTGCGCCCTGGGGACCTGTACGACTGCTGCGTGTGAGGAGCTCGGCCCTGCCGTGGGAATCCCCAACAGCCCAGCCCGTTAGTGGTGCCTCATCCCCTCGACATCCTCTTCATTATTTCCCACTCCCTCAATCTGAGTCAGCTGCAAACTTTATCAGGGATGATTTTATGTTTTCTTCCAGCTCATTGATAAAAATGTTAGTGTAGGGCCAAGAACCGATCCCTGTGGGACCCCACTAGAAACCCACCTGCTCAAGGATGAGTCCCCATTTACAATTACCTGTTGGGACCTATCAGTTAGCCAGCTTTTAATCCATTCAATGTGTACCAAGTTAAATTTTATATCATTCTAGTTTTTTAATCAAAATGTCAGGAGGTATCAAGTCAAATGCCCAAAAGTCTATGTACGTTGCATCAACACTTACCTTTTTCAACCAAATTTATAATCTCATCAAAAAAAATCAAGTTAGTTTGACAAAATCTATTTTCCATAAACCCAGGTTGATTGGCATTAATTATATCACCCTCCTTTAATTCTGTATTAATTGAGTACCGTATCAGCTTCTCCACTGTCTTCCCTGGGATAGATGTCAGATTGACAGGCCTCTAATTACCCTGGTCATCCTGTTTACCCTTTTTAAATATTGGTGTAACATCAGCTTTCTTCAAGTCTTCTGGAACTTCCCTGGTATTCTAAAACACTGAAAATCAACATTAATGGTGCAGTGAGCACCTCAGCCAGCTCTTTTAAAACTCTTGTATGCACGTTAACTGCTGATTTTTAAATGTCTAACTTTAGTAGCTGCTGTTCAACATCCTCCTGAGAGACTAGTGGACTGGAAAGAGCGTTATAAGGGATGACTACATCTTTTTTTGACAGAACAAAAATATGTATTGAACTTTTCTCCATTATTATTGATAAGTCTACAATTTCCATCTAGTAATGAATGGACTATTCTTTTTGTTCCTAATATCCTCCTTCTTATTGTCCTTAATTCTGCTGGCCATAGATTTCTCCTTGTGTCCTTGTGCTTCCCTTATTAACGTTCTATAATGCCTAATTTCTGATTTATATTCATTATTATCAACTTCCCCTTTCTGTGCTTTGTTACGTATTTTCTAGCTGCTGTTACTTTCCCTCTCAACCAGGGTTTTTTTTTTAAACCAATATGGCCTTCTTCTTTGAGACGCTTGTTGACGTTTCAGCTAAGAGGCCAAGGACTGAATGGCTACGCAGGGACTGAGCCTGCCCCCTACCTCCTCTTATTGTTGTTGGAAAGTTCTGGATTGACAGCTGTGGATACCCTCAATGTGCCTTTACAGAGTGGAAAAGCTGCTAGTTCATTTCATAGAATCATAGACTATCAGGGTTGGAAGGGACCTCAGGAGGTTTGTGCCTTTGCTGTGGCGTGAGGCCTTTAGGAATTTCTGCTCCTTTTTGACTGCACTAAATCCGCTTTACAAGAAACAAGCGCATTAAGAATGGAGAAAATAAAATTAAGGGGTTTTGTTTTGTTTTAAATAATTGATTTGAACTGGCCGCCCTTATGGGTCCCATTAAAATTCCATTAGTGTTGGGTAAGATATGTGATCATTTCTGGAAACTTTAAAATAATTTACACCCCTTGCCTTGTGCTAGACACTTAGCAGCTAGGTAATAATGTTCTGAGCACTGCATGTACCCTGGTCAGTGAGGGGACGTGAGTACACACTGGGCTAGTGAAATATTTATTTATACGCCTATAATGCTCCAATTCAGGGGGGTCTCGACAGGCAGGTGACAGCGGCTTCCTAGATAAAACCACACACACACACACACACACACCCCTACCTTTCTGGCACCAGTCCGAAGTGACACAGCTGTTTTGCCAGGCTGGGAGGCTAGCAAGCAAAACGGTTATTAACAGTTAAAAGGTGACCGTATTCCTAAGCAGGGGATGAGTCTAGGGGCTGTCCAGAGAGGAGCTCGGGGAGGGAGAAAAGCCAGCAGAGAAAGTCTGTAATGAAAAGTCGAGAGGGAGTTCATCTTTCCAAGGTCCCCGCGCATGGAAAAGAGGGAGACACCCGGGAAGCAGCTCTCTGTACCCTGCGTTATTGTGTGTGAGGTATATTTTCTCTGAAATACTTTTGTTCTCAATAAATGATTCTTTTGCTTAAAGGAGGCCATTTGGTCACTGTAGCGACCACTGGCAGTGCCCACTGAGCAGGGGCGGCTCCAGGCACCAGGGCACCAAGCGCGTGCCTGGGGCGGCAAGTCGCGAGGGGCGGCCTGCCGGTCGCTGTGGGGGCGGCAGTCAGGGAGCCTTCGGTGGTGCGCCTGCGGGAGGTCCACCGGTCCTGCGGCTTCGGCGGCAATTTGGCGGCGGGGACGCCGAAGCCACGGGACCAGCGGACCTCCCGCAGGCGCACCCCCGAAAGCCGCCTGACTGCCGTGCTTGGCGCGGCAAAATACATAGAGCCGCCCCTGCCTCTGAGGGAAGAGACCTGCAGGGTCTACACCCAAGTCAGACCTGCTGAGGTAAAGCACACGTCCTACATCGGGCTGCCCCCCAGGCTCTGGTTTGAGAACGGGAGAATTTCACCAGTCTGTCCTGAGCTCAGGTGATGGCTTGTGGCCTAAAACCTGAGCAGGGGGGGCCCTCAGTGAAACCAGGAGGGGGGCAGAGGTGACGTTTCCCCAGGAACCCCGACTTGAGACCTGTCAGCATTTCTGGAAACTTGAGAAGACGTTCCAAAGAGCACCTTGCAATCATAGACATAATGGGAAGTTTTATTTTTCTTAAAGATATAAAATCTGAACCTTCCCTCCGGCTCACATGCTAAAAACTCCGACCCTCTCCAGAAAGGTAATAGTTGAGAATAAGCAGCTGGCACGAGCAGAGTGAACCAGCAATCCCAAGACAGGAGCTGCTTCATCGTACCAGTAACCTAAGCAAAACGCTTGAAACTAATTACTGTAATAAGAACATAAGAACGGCGGTACTGGGTCAGACCAAAGGTCCATCGAGCCCAGTATCCTGTCTTCTGACAGTGGCCAATGCCAGGTGCCCCAAAGGGAATGAACAGAACAGGTCATCATCAAGTGATCCATCCCCTGTCACCCATTCCCAGCTTCTGGCAAACAGAGGCTAGGGACACCATCCCTGCCCATCCTGGCTAATAGCCATTGATGGACCTATCCCCGTGAGCTTATCAACACCCTCTGGCAAGGAGTTCCACAGATTGACAGTGCATTGCGTGAAAAAATACTTTCCTGTATTTGTTTTAAACCTGCTACCTATGAATTTCATTTGGTGGCCCCTTGTTCTTGTATTATGAGAAGGAGTAAATAACACTTAGGGGGAGGGATAGCTCAGTGGTTTGAGCACTGGCTTGCTAACCCTAGGGTTATGCGTTCAATCCTTGAGGAGGCCACTTAGGGATCTGGGGCAAAAATCAATACTTGGTCCTGCTAGTGAAGGCAGGAGGCTGGACTCAATGACCTTTCAGGGTCCCTTCCAGCTCTATGAGATAGGTATATCTCCATATATTTTAAAACTTCCTTATTTACTTTCTCTATAGCACTCATGATTTTATAGACCTCTATCATAGCCCCCCTTAGTCGCCTCTTTTCCAAGCTGAAAAGTCCCAGTCTTATTAATCTCTCCTCATATGGAAGCCGTTCTATACCCCTACTCATTTTTGTTGCCCTTTTCTGAACCTTTTCCAAGTCCAATGTATCTTTTTTCAGATGGGCCAACCACATCTGCACACAGTATTCAAGAACTGGGCATACCATGGATTGATATAGAGGCAACATGATCTTTTCTGTCCTATTATCTATCCCTTTCTTAATGATTCCCAGCATTCTGTTTGCTTTTTTGACTGCCGCTGCCATTGAGTGGATGTTTTCAGAGATCTATTCACAATGACTCCAAGATCTCTTTCTTAAGTGGTAACAGCTAATTTAGATCCCATCATTTTATATGTAGAGTTGGGATTATGTTTTCCATTGTTCATTACTTTGCATTTATCAACACTGAATTTTATCTGCCATTTTGTTGCCTAGTCACCCAGTTTTGTGAGATCCTTTTGTAGCTCTTTGTAATGAGTGAAACTGGTCAAGCAGTTCATTGTAAATGACATTTATTGAGGATATTTTGGTATTTTGTCTACCACTTATTTGTAAATTCATTTTTTTGGTTATTCATCCAGCTCTGTGTCAGTCCATCTCCACATTAGACACCTGAGGACATGTCTACACTACAAAATTAAATTGCCCTCACTTAGGTTGGCGTACAGCCACTGCAGTAATTACATCAGTTGTGTGAGTGTCTACACTTTGCTCCTTGTGTCGATGGTGCATGTCCTCACCAGGAGCACTTGCACCGATTGAACTGTGATCGTTCCCCTCTATTCGGCACTGGTGAGGCCACACCTGGAGTATTGCATCCAGTTTTGGGCCCTCTACTACAGAAGGGATGTGGACAAATTGGAGAGAGTCCAGTGGAGGGCAACGAAAATGATCAGGGGGCTGGGGCACATGACTGATGAGGAGAGGCTGAGGGAACTGGGGTTTAGTCTGCAGAAGAGAAGAGTGATGGGGGATNCGAGGCAGCGTCTTCACTGACACTGGATCGACCTAACGGCATCGACCGTGACTCTCCGCCTCTCGTGGCAGTGGGGTGATTATGTCGCTGTAGCGGGCACGTTATGTTGGCAGGAGTGAAATTTTAGTGTAGCCCTTTACAGAGTTCGGGTGACGTCAGCTGCCTGGCATCCACCTGACTCAGAGTGTAGCCCAGGGCTCAGGCGTTAGTCGGAGCTCCAACTCCTTAACATACCAGTGTGTGGGCTTCTCCTAACAGCACATTAAACACACGGGGGGCAGGTCGGCAGCAAGACCCCTGTTTAGTAAAGGTCCAACCCAGTTCCCACAGAGGTAAACAGCCTCATTGACTTCAACAGCTTGTCAGAGCAGAGCTAAGGGAAGAGTTTCTTTGGGGGGAAAACAACAGCTGGGACCTGCTGAATAGAAGGAGCAATAGGGATTAGGCCATGTACTAATAAAACTGTAACCCTGCTTTGGGACAGGGGCCAAACATTCGCTGAACAGCCAGCAATGTCTCTGCAACTGCCAGAAACCCCCCACAGACCTGTACAGGTGTATGTGTGATGGAGGAGAGTTAACATTTTTAAAGGCCAGTTTTCCATTGTTCAAAATACATAGGTACCAGCTGGTTATATGCAGAGAGCAAGTTACCACTAAAATACCGTTTTTAAAATCAGCATTTCCCAGCAATATCCTGCACTTCTGTCCCACTAAGGCCTGGTCTATATTACAAATGCTCTGCCGGCAGAGCCCCTAGTGTAGAGCTTTTTTCTTTTGGCCTAGTTATAACTGTGACACTGGGAGACCAGGTGCCAGCTCATGCCAAGGTGCCATGTGTCAACTCAACACTGACAAATACGTGGCTGGAACCAGGCTGGCTCACCTGCGGGGTACAGCGGCGGCTCCAGGCACCAGCGCGCCAAGCGCGCGCCGGGGCGGGAAGCCGTGGGGGGGCGCCCTGCCGGTCCCTGCGCGGGCGGCAGTCAGGCAGCCTTCGGCGGCTTGCCTGCGGGAGGTCTGCCGGTCCCGCGGATTCGGCGGCAATTCGGCGGCGGGTACGCTGAAGCCATGGGACCAGCGGACCTCCCGCAGGCATGCCGCCGAAGGCAGCCTGCCTGCCGTGCTTGGGGCGGCAAAAAAACTAGAGCCGCCCCTGATGGGTTAGAATTGTTCAAACAGGTGTCAGGACTCCAAGAATGTGCTTTGTGTTTAGCCTTTATGGCTTGCTCGTGAGTTGCTCCGGCATATCTCACATCTGTATCCCCTCTTGCAAGGGAATATTTGAGCGTGTGAATCTCTGTGACCGTATAAATCACCAGGCCGGAGAGCGACATTAAGCAGTGTGAAGTGCTGCTCTCCGGAGGCAGGCGTTACGTCCTGCCCCACAGGGCTGGCCCATGGACACCGGATGGACGTGTGAAACATTAGAGAGGACAAACACCTTTGTTGCTCTGCTCTTCCCCCACCCCATGAAGCTGAGTCATGCAAGTGGTTTCCTCCCATCAGCTGAGTTCACAGCTCAGAGCACATGGGGGGGGGGGGGGATAAATACCCCTGACAGGGAGAAACTGGATCTCATTGCTGCTTGGACTCAGGGGAGGGGGGCGGGGGCAGGTTTCAAGGCATAAGCCAGAGATCCCCAGTGGTCAGCCTGGGTTAGCCCCAAAGGACGTATGGAGCTTGCTTATCATAGAAGCTTCTATTCACTTTTGAAACCTAGAATTATAGCTCACGTGTGTATGTAATTTGCCGGCTTTAACCTTGTCAATAACTCTCATGTTTCCCTTGCCTATTAATAAATCTGTGTATGGTTTATTATAGGGCTGGCTACAAGCCTGGGCTTTGGGGTGAGAGCTAAAGCGCAGGGGCCCTGGGGTGAGTGACGGGTCCTTTGGGACAAGGAGTAACCTGACTATTGCTGTGTCCTTGGGGGAAGGGCCCAGCTATCTCACAGGTGGCAGGACAGATGGGGGCGCCCACGGGGCCTGTCTGTGACTCCCGGGTTAGGCTGTTGTAGGGCCTGAGGAGCTCACACCTGGTAACTGGTGGGTGAAATCGAATACAGAACTCACAGCCGACGTGGGGCTGGTGCCGGGTTCCTGGCACTCTGCCCTGCGGCTGGCACTGACGTGGGGGGCCGGGCGAGGAGGGACGCGGGGGGCCGGGCGAGGAGGGACGCGGGGGGCCGGGCGGGGGCCGGGGGCGGGATACCGGGCGAGGAGGGACGCGGGGGGACGCTCTGGAGTCACGGCAGGCAGTGTTACACTACCACCACCACCCCGCCCACCCGCCATTCGCTCTGCTGACAGATGCACTCTTCTGTTGCCATAGTTGTGTCTACACTGGGGGCTTTCCCGGCACAGCTATGACAGCCAGGGAGTGTGGTTATTCCCCCCCGCCATCCAACACAGCCACGCTGACAACACATTGTCATGGAGACCCAGCCCAAACGCAGGGGAATAACTGCGCGCTCGCCTGGCACTAGGTGGTAACTGGTAGCCACAGGCAGGTAGCCATTCACTTATGCTGAAAGAGAAGCAAGAGCTGTAGGCAGGGGTCAGGGGTCAGGCAATGGCAAGTCCCGGGAGGATGTTTTGTTCTGTTTCTTACGTTTGCTCAGGAAGTCGAGGTCGCTGGTAAGTTTTGCTTCCTTTTTCTTCACCTTGTGGAATTGCCATTCAGATGGCAAAATCCAGCATCACCCCTGGTTCTAGCATTGCAGCTGCAGCTGTGTTAATAAATAATATATGGAGATATTCCTATCTCATAGAACTGGAAGGGACCCTGACAGGTCATTGAGTCCAGCCCCCTGCCTTCACTAGCAGGGCCAAGTACTGATTCCCCCCCGTGGCCCCCTCAAGGATTGAGCTCACAAGCCTGGGTTTAGTNTGAGTGACGGGTCCTTTGGGACAGGGAGTAACCTGACTATTGCTGTGTCCTTGGGGGAAGGGCCCAGCTATCTCACAGGTGGCAGGACAGATGGGGGCGCCCACGGGGCCTGTCTGTGACTCCCGGGTTAGGCTGTTGTAGGGCCTGAGGAGCTCACACCTGGTAACTGGTGGGTGAAATCGAATACAGAACTCACAGCCGACGTGGGGCTGGTGCCGGGTTCCTGGCACTCTGCCCTGCGGCTGGCACTGACGTGGGGGGCCGGGCGAGGAGGGACGCGGGGGGCCGGGCGAGGAGGGACGCGGGGGGCCGGGCGGGGGCCGGGGGCGGGATACCGGGCGAGGAGGGACGCGGGGGGACGCTCTGGAGTCACGGCAGGCAGTGTTACACTACCACCACCACCCCGCCCACCCGCCATTCGCTCTGCTGACAGATGCACTCTTCTGTTGCCATAGTTGTGTCTACACTGGGGGCTTTCCCGGCACAGCTATGACAGCCAGGGAGTGTGGTTATTCCCCCCCGCCATCCAACACAGCCACGCTGACAACACATTGTCATGGAGACCCAGCCCAAACGCAGGGGAATAACTGCGCGCTCGCCTGGCACTAGGTGGTAACTGGTAGCCACAGGCAGGTAGCCATTCACTTATGCTGAAAGAGAAGCAAGAGCTGTAGGCAGGGGTCAGGGGTCAGGCAATGGCAAGTCCCGGGAGGATGTTTTGTTCTGTTTCTTACGTTTGCTCAGGAAGTCGAGGTCGCTGGTAAGTTTTGCTTCCTTTTTCTTCACCTTGTGGAATTGCCATTCAGATGGCAAAATCCAGCATCACCCCTGGTTCTAGCATTGCAGCTGCAGCTGTGTTAATAAATAATATATGGAGATATTCCTATCTCATAGAACTGGAAGGGACCCTGACAGGTCATTGAGTCCAGCCCCCTGCCTTCACTAGCAGAGCCAAGTACTGATTCCCCCCCGTGGCCCCCTCAAGGATTGAGCTCACAAGCCTGGGTTTAGCAGGCCAATGCTCAAACCACTGAGCTAGCCCTCCCCCCAAGGATATTAAGCTGCTTAATATCCTGGGACCAACAAAGCTACAACTCCACTGCAAAAAGCAAGAGCCCTAGTCAGAGAGCGGGGCCAGGAGAGAGCGGGAGCCCAGCTGCAGAGTCACAAGACTGAACCAGCTGGGGAAAGTAGCAGGTGAACACCCCGGGAGCTCTATTTTCTACGTCTCCACTCAAACAAGGGCAGGATTTTGCTAGATTCCTAAGCACGAGTCCTAGTCACAGAGCTCCCCGCTAAGCTGGTTTTAATTTATTTTTAATTTCAGGCTTAAATAAATGTTATATCGATAATGTATCTGCTTTCCCAGCTCAGGGAGCATTATTCATAACATGGCAAAGGAAACCTGGACATTGTAACCTGCCCTTCAGTGCCCAGCGGGAGAAAAAGACCAAGAATTTAGGCTGCCCTGCAGACTGGTGACCCTCCCTCTACCATGAGTCCCATTCAGCCAACCTGCTCAGCCAGCCATGCCCAGGACTATGAGCATCCTTCAAGAAAAGATAAAATGCCGCAGGGATGGGGAGTCTGCAGAGTCACAAGAGGGGCCCTGGTAAGGAAATTCAGAGAAACCCTGCAATATACACACTGAGCTGCAAGAGGTTCCAGAACAAAGAGATCTGACCACATCCAGCCGCACAAAGTATTGTATTATTTGGAGTTGGCTACAAGGCTTCAGTGTTGGAAACGGGGACAGAGAACTCCTGGGTACATTCACTTTATTTTCTGTGACGTCCAAGAAAGGCTGCTCAGAGTTGCAAGGCATAACGACAAAAGGAAACTCCATTAGTGCCGTTGTATGTACCCGCTACAGCCGCATAGCGCATGCTACTGAATTCACGTTTTCCTATTATTGTTTCATACGTACAAACTCTACCATCGACGGACCAAACCAATCAAGAGAGACTTTCATATGATGAGCTCTGATCATAAGGCACTCATTTTGTCATGGCGTTTGGATATTGGATGCTCCGCTGAGGTCATTTCTCCAAATGTTCATCTTTAATCAGCAGAATATTGGCCCTTCATCTTCAGACTTTATTACTTTGCATGCAAAATAGCAGTTTAAACCCCTTTGTTGTTTTACTCTGCAGTTCCAATAGGTTGCATAATAAAAATAGTTGCATTCCTGGTGATAACCTCAATTGTTCTCTATTATGTTCCCTATGCACTATCAGACAGAAGATCACTCATTAGTTGGCCATGTCCAGACATGTCTCTCTCTGTCTGTTAGAAGATCTATGCGCTACAGCCCTGTGCTATTACGAACTGAATTAGTGGCATTGCATTGGGGTCACTAACCGCTGGTATCCCAACAGCCCTCCTAGTTCATATTCCGCCCCACACAAAGAGGCAACACCAACCCTCCCTACGGCTGGCACTTGACGGATACAAACGGCTAATGGAGGACAAGTACCAAATCAGTGAGCCACGTACATGAAGTCACTTGCTTATGTAAACATCGTTGCATTCACACAGTTCAACTAGTTACCTAAAATAGAATAGACTATAGAATATCAGGGTTGGAAGGAACCTCAGGAGGTATCTAGTCCAACCCCCTGCTCAAAGCAGGACCAATCCCCAGACAGATTTGTGCCCCAGATCCCTGAATGGCCCCCTCAAAGATTGAACTCACAGCCCTGGGTTTAGCAGGCCAATGCTCAAACCACTGAGCTATCCCTCCCCCAAAATACTGGTGGCACAACCGGGAGAACAGGTCAGATTATGAATTATTTATAGATTTATGTAAGAAACTGCCCTGAGTTATTTTGCCAAGTAGCATGTGCTAAGGATACTTACTAACCCTGCGATTCAAAAACCCCAAAACCAACCCACACTTGTTTGTGCAGCCAGGAGCTCTGGGTTTGACTTTGGGGGTTTGTCTACACAGGGCGTTAGTCAGGAACTGCTCTTCTCAAATAATGCCCTGTGTAGACAACTCTCAGGTAGCTTTCCCAGGCCCTGGAATGCGCTACACCTCACTAAGGCTACGTCTACACTACCTGCCGGATCGGCGGGTAGCGATCGAATTATCGGGGATCGATTTATCGCGTGTAGTGTAGACGCGATAAATCGATCCCCGATCGCTCTCCCGTCGGCTGCTGAACTCCAGCAGTGCGAGAGGCGGAAGCAAAGTCGACGGGGGAGCCGCGGCCGTCGATCCAGCGCCGCGAGGACGCGAAGTAATTTTAATTCGATCTAAGTTACGTCGACTTCAGCTACGCTATTCTCGTATCTTAGATCGATCCCACCCCCTAGTGTGGACCAGGCCTTGGTCTTCCTATCCTTAAGGGCCTCCTCCCCTGGGGAATAGGGAAATGGAGGCGTTCCATTTTCTATCGGCGCATAGACCAGGGCCAGTGTACCTATTTGTTATTGTGCTTTCCAAGTTATTATTCAGCCTTAAGCAAAATAGCTAAGACCCAGCAATCTCCTGAATGCCAGGGCAGTATACAAATCACCTATCAACACAGGCAAGAGGTACAATGAAATCTAACCCCTGGTGTAGAGTATTCAGAGCAGGGGAAATCCATTTGGCAGAGTAAGGCCTGGTCTACACTAGGAATTTCCAGCAGTACAGCTGTGCCTGTCAGGGGTGGGGGAAATCCACATTCCGGAGCGATGTAGCTCAACTGACCCAGCCCCTGGTGTAGACAGTGCTAGGTGGACAGAAAATTTCTTCCCTCAACCTAGCCACCACCGCTCGGGGAGGTGGATTAACTCCGCCGCTGGGAGCCTAGCAGTGTCTATGCTGAATTCCTACAGCGGTGCAGCTGCAGCATTCCTCTAGCTAAGCTCCTACATTTGACCAGAGTAGCCTTTATGGTCAATTACTTTAGAAAAAGATCTTTCAGTGAAGCCACTTGAAGTCTGCCTTTCCCATGCCTTATGTATTTGTCCTTTTTTTCCTGTAACGCCTACAGCCCGCCCGCCACGGGCGCATTACGATTAATGCTCAGTGGAAGAAAGAAGAATATTTTCTAGTTAGAACTTGCTGTTAATCCCCACCCAGGAAGGAAATGTATTGCAAGTGATCCTGGGTTAGTCTAATGCCTCCGTCTCCCGCTCCATTTCCGTTTCCTGGCACGGCCCGACAATCTCGTTCTAACGAACACCAGTTCTCTGGGGCCTGACGTCACTAGAGGTCCCCTATGTGCTGCTCCGTGAAACCTCGGCACCGTAGATAAACCCAAAGCCAGAATAATTATTTCTATACATCCGCCAAGCCAAGGCTGCCAAATTCACACCTCAGCCTTAGTCCAAATGGATGAACAGTTTAACAAAGGGAGAAAATACTTATATGACAGCCCCACGGTAGTCTGGTGCAGACAGGCGAGGCCCAGGAGAGGGGAAGAGATGCTGCAGCCGAGCAGGGCTCAGGCTGTCACCTGCTCTACAGCAGAGGTCCCTAAACTGTGGGCGAGCCCCCCAGGGGGGCACAGAGAAATGTTGGGGGGGAGGTGCAGCGGGGCCCCGCCAGCCCCCATGGGGGGTGGGGAGGGAGCGCCACACAGCCCTGCTCCGCTCCCAGCTCCGCTCCAGCCCCGACCCCAGCCACCCTCCCAGCCTTGGCCCCCTTCCCCCCCAGGAGCTGTGGCACCGGGGTGAGGGAGGGCGAGACCCTGAGAAGTTTGGGGACCCCTGCTCTACACCCCAGAGTGTTCGCACGGAGTGAGACGGGGCAGCAGAACGAGGGCTGGGCTAGACCCGCCATGGGCGTGGCTGGGCCCTGCGTCAGAACCGCCAGCCCCCAGCGATCAAAAACCATGAGTCTGACCCTCAAAAATCAGGAGATTGGCCCCAAAAATCATGACTTAAAAAAAAGAATCCAGTAATGTTTGGGGTCTGTCTTTTGCCTTTTTAACTCCCCTCCACTCCTCTGCTGGGCAGCGGGTGAGAATTTTGGGTTGAAACAACAAATTTCAATGCACACACTGCTCCAGCCGTCTCTCCCGGCTGGAGACTCCCTCACCTCTGACCTGGGGGCAGCCAGCCACTTCCTAGCACGGTCTTCACTTCTCTGCCTCCTGCTGCCCTGGGGCTCCTCTGTGGGTGGGTCTCCGCAGCCCCACAGCCCCCCCTTCCAGGCGCCTCTCTCTGCTATAGGGTCACAGCCCAGCAGGGCTCATGGCAGGTCAGGTCTGTGTCCTCAGCTCCGCTGCTCTCGCCCAGAGCTCTGCCCACCTGCCCAGCCCTGAAAGTCCTGGGTGCGAATCATGGCTTCATGACAGCGCCTCCTGCAGGCAGCAAAATCCCAGGACTCAAGATCAGTTACTGATTGCTGCTGATGCTGTAACATGGCCTTGCCCTGGCTGCTCGGAGGGGACGCCCCTTCCCCCCCACACGCAGGCTGGGGGAGCTGATATCCGATCCCCTCCATTTCCCACCCCATCACTGTCCCCTGCTCCTCCCCCCTGCCCTCCCCTCCTGCAGCCCCCAGCCTCCCTCCTCTATCCCCCCGCCCCTCCCCTGAGCCTCCCTCCCCCATCCCCTGCACCCCTCAGCCTCCCACTTGCACCCAACATTCCCTGCACCCCGTAAATCTGCATCTTCCTCCCCTCACTTTCCCCATCCCCCTTTCCCAGGGTCTCTGCTGCTCCTCACAGTCCCTGTGTCCCATCCAGCCCCCTGACCCACCTTGTCTGTGGCACAGCTTCAACCTCATACAGAAGTGTGGGAGATGGCAGCCATCTTTATTAAGGGCAGCCTCCCTCCCACATCCAGCTGGACTAGAGGGAAACGGTGGCCATCTTGCTGGCTTCAGCCCCATTGACATGAAGTGAGGGATGGCCACTTCTTTGAATAAGAGAAATTCGGGAGCTGGCGCCTCTGCCCCCTCCTCTCCCAACAGAACCTGCCTCCTTCTCCTGCCCCGTCCCATGGCTTTATGGTTCCACCCTGCTGGTGGGGTCTCCTGCCCGGGCTGGGTCTCTCCCGGGGAAGGAGACCCCTTTCCCCTGTCGGCAGATGGGCAAATGGGGACTAGATGCCCTCAGGACAGAGGTGGCTGAACTGTGGCCCCTGGCCACCCTCCTCCCACGTTATGTAGCCCATAGAGACTACAAATCCCAGCATGCAGCTGGGATCCATGGGTGGGCCCATAGGCTCTGAAGTCTGCACCTACTTCTGTGTTACAAGGTGGGGGTGGCTGTTCTCTGTACCAGGCTGCCCTGGCATGTTCGGGGGGGGGGGGGCTGCCAGATCGATGCCCTGCCTTGGAGAGGGGGCTGTCTCGATAGCACAGCCCCCCTCACTGCTAGATTCCTCCTCCCCTCGCCCATGCCCAGGGTGCGGAAGGAGCAGGCGGGGAGCCGGGGCGAGGGGCTCAGTCGATGGGCCGAAACGTGAGCAGAGGCGGCTTCTCCGGCATGAGGATGAACCCGAAGACGGTTTTAATATCTGCCTTGGACACCGTGTCGATCCGGAAGTTCCGCAGGACCTGAAAGGAGACGGGCAGCTGGTGTGACACCGGAACAGCTTGGGCTGGGATCCGGCCAGCTAGCCTGAGCCACAGCAGGGCCAGGCTGGGCTGCGGTGTGTGGGGATGGGAGACCCAGATGCTGCAGGGCGTGGGGCTGGGAGGGGATCGCGCAGGGGCATTTACTGGCTCGTTTCTGCCGGTCACTCCTGACTCTGTGTCTGAAAGGGCTACGGGGCCTGCTCTGGCCAGGTCCGACAGAACAAGAAGAATCCAAGCTCCTAAATAACTGACTGAGGGCTGAGGAGCAGAGCAGGGGGGAGCCCTGGAATAGGTGAGGGGGCTGGGAGTCAGGACTGAGGCACATAGTGCAGAGCTGAGGGGAGCCCGGGGCTGGGATAGCAGGGGACAGTGGGCTGGGGTTGAGGGACGGTGGCCGAGCTGGGTGGGAAGGTCACAGAGTCTGACAAATACTTCCAGAAAAGCCCCCTGACCTCGGGCCAGCCCCAGGCCGCCTGGCTGCCACCTCTCCCCGACTCACGTGCATGAGGAACAGCATCATTTCGGTCTCTGCCAAGCGGCGGCCGATGCACTGCCGGGCCCCGAAGCCGAAGGCCAGGGCCTTGAAGCTGTTCTCCTCCTTGCTCAGCCAGCGCAGGGGGTCGTAGCGCTCTGGGTTGCTGAATACCTCGGGGCTCCGGCCCATGGCATACAGCCCCACCTGGCACAGGGTCTGTGGGGCAGCAGAGGGCAGACATAGGGACCTGGGTGGCCACTAGGCTCCACCAATCAGCTGACAGCTCGCTTGCATCAGGAGAGCGGATTGGTTTATACCGCCGTCGTTTCAACAGCTGCTGCTTTGTCCAACAGAAGTCAGGCGGTGACCTGTCCCCCCAGCCCGCGCTGACGCAGACCATGGGCCCTTGCGGCCATGAGGCCTCTGGGGTTGGAGTTCTTTGATTTCCCTGCAATGTATCAGTAAAACCCGAAAACGAAGAGCGGGGGGCGGGGAGGGGAGGGTAACTCGCCATTGGCTGTTGAGGGAGCTTCCCCTCCCCTGCCTGTCTCACTCCCCCACTGGGCAGGGAAGGTGGAGGTCAGAAGGCTGCACCCCAAGAGTACTGGCTTCCCCGGCAGAGAGAGCCCCCCGCTGACCCCGTCAGCTTGGCCCTGTCCGCTTCCCCTGTGAAATATTGGGTCCCAAAAAAGTCAAAATTTAGGTTAAAAAAAAAAAAATTGGTAAAATGTGAATAGTGGTTTTATCAAAACCCAGGATTTTTTGTGGCAAATCAGGAAATACTGATGCCGAAGGGCTCGGTCCCCGACCGTACCCCATCACACGCTGCGGGGCAGTTCTGGTGCCCTGCCTCCTGTCGCGGCTGGTCCCTGCGGCCTCAGGGGGCAGAGTGAGAAGCCCCCCGTGTGCTGGGGGAGTGGTGCAATGCTGTGGATCGGGCCCGGGGTGTGAGGTTCCCTTCCAGACCCCCAACGCTCTTCAAGCAAGCAGTAGGAGTTCCCGCTTTGTGATCTGCATGGGCGTCCGAGCAGGCAGCCGGCCCCCCGGGCCAGTGAGCATCCCCCCTTTCTGGGGGCACCTCCCGGCTGCAGAGAATGGGGGTGGGGGCGGAGGAGCAGGGACTCACCCCAGCTGGCACGCAGTAGTTCTGGAGCACCACGTCTTTGGTTGGGTAGCGCTGCACCGTTATGCCCACAGGGTAGAGCCTGCCAAAGGAGCCGCAACGTCAGCTGGCTGCCCCCTTCGCCCCCCTCGTCACCATCTAGACAGCTGGCCTGGGGGGAGCCCCATGTCACTTCCGCTGCCCTTCATTCACCCACTGCTGCTGCTTAGCTTTGAACCCCACGGACCCAGCGTTCCCTGCTTCCGGCTGCCCTCCTCATCCCGCATCATCCGCCAGCCATCTGTGCCCCGCAGTGTCTGCCATGCCCACGCCCTCTCCCCGCTCGTGCCTGGCCAGACCCCACTGCTGTAGGGATCGCTGGGCTGGGCTGGCCCCCGAGTCCTGCGCCCGGAGAGTCACGTCCCCAGCACTCCCTGGACGGATGCACAGGCACAGGCAGGCGTTTTAGCCCCAGACCCAGGGCCTGGCACGATGGAGAAGTTGCCCTTGGAGCCCCAGGCAGCAGAGCCCACCCTCCTTTCCCCCACCCCTTCAGGGGCAGCTCCCCATGGGCCCCGGAGGCTGTGCCCTTGGCCCTCACCTCAGTGTCTCCTTGAGGGTGCTTTTGAGCAGGGGCATGGAGTTCAGCACCTTGGAGAGCTCCCTTGGCCCCTGCGACTCGGCCTCGGTGATCTCCCGGCGAATGGCCGTCTGGACGTTGGGGTTGCGGGCCAGCTCGAAGAGGGTGAAGAGCAGGGGCATGGCAGTCTGGGCCAGAGGGGACAGTCAGAGCCAGCCCACCCCTGTGCCTCACCCGGGGGCACAGCATGCTGGGCACAGCCACAGAGGCGTCTCACTGGCCCGCCCCAGGGGCCCATGCGGGAGGGTCCCAGTTGCGTTGGCCAACTCAGTGTTATCAGCCACTGAAATATCCCCAGCCTTGCTGGGCTGAGTCGTGTTCTCGGAGCTGCAGCCTCAACCTTCCTCTGCTCTGTCCCCCCACCCCATTCTCTGCACTCTAGGCCTGTTCCCCCCAAATCACCCCGCTCCCTCCATGGGGTTCAACCCCCCCTTGGTCACAACAGACCCATTCATGTAGGTGCTTCCCCCTGGCCCCTCCAGCTCTTCCCTGGGCATTCTCCAGCATGGCCACCTCCTTGCAGGATCCAGGTGCCCTGAGTTGGGGGGGACCCTGCAGAGCCCCACCGAGGGGAGCTCTCTGCCTATGCAACCCCCAGACACGCTGTACCCCTTTGCTGAATCAGAGCCTGTTTGCTGCCTCCTTGGTCCCTCCGCGATTCCTGCTCCCTCCCACAGGGGATCTGGTTCACCCCCCCCCCATGAGTATTAGCTGCGGGTCTCTGGCCTGAGTCTAGTATTGTTCCTCAAGCCGGTCTCTGGTTTCTCCAGGGCCCCCAGGAGCATTTCTCTGTCCTGTGGATTTAGTCACTGCTGTGCTGGCTGCTCGTGAGGGTCTCTAACCGGCCCAGCCCAGGGCTGAGGCCTGCCATGCCCACCTCGCCGCAGCCCTGGCAGTGCCCTCGCCAAGCTGACTGGGAAGGACACCAGGGGCCTCACTAACAGGCCGTTCTCTCCCCCGAGGAGAGCTCCCAGACCTGAGTGGGGATAAAGCCAACAGGGCCCCGCGGGAATTGAACCGGGAGCTAGAGGGAGGACTAGAGACCAAGTTCCTGTCCATAGGTAGGTCAGGAACCCTGTAGAGTCCTGTGGCAAGGTGGGAATCCCCCACTCAGTTCCACAGGGACCTTTCCCATCAGGGCCCCAGGCTGTCCCAAGCGGGAGCCCCATAGCTCAGGAGCAGCTGCCTGCAGCTGTGAGCACTGGGACACCCCAGGAGCCGTGAGCCGCGGCCCAGGAGCCGGCCGGCCAGAGGGGAGGTGCCGGGTACTCACGGTGTCCACGCCACCCGCGGTGAACTCAGTGATGTTGGCCTTGATGGAGTCCAGCGGCAGCTCCGCCTGCATGAGCAGCTCCGCCATGATCCCCGAATACTTCCGGGGCTGCCCCAGGCAGAACTCCTGGTAGATGTTCTGGATACACTTATCAGCTGGGGGCCGAGCACGGGGCAGTGAGTGACTCCTCCCAGCTGGGGTCACAATCCCCCCTCAGCCCCAGGGCAGGAAACAACCCAGAGCCCCAGGCGCTAGGGAAGGGAACATGCCTAGGCCCAGGGGAGCAGAGCAGGCCGGGACCAGCCTCCGGAGCCTCAGAAACCCTGAGGAAAATGAGGGCTTTCCCCCTTTAGAGAAGGGGAACTGAGAGGGCAAGTGTCCAGAATCCCACAACTCCAGAGCCCCAGACAGAACCCAGGAGTCCTGGCTCCCAGCCCTGCCCCCAAACAATCTCCCAAAGCCAGGAATGGAACCCAGGAGTCCTGGCTCAAGCTCTGAGGCTCTCCCCACTGGCCATTTCTGCCCCAGGAAGGGGGAGGAAGAGTGTGGGGGAGCAAGGGGCCATGGGGCGTTTGCTAGAGGCGGTGACAGGCAAGCCCCACGGTGCTCCTGCAGCTGCGGGACAGCCGGACGCAGGGGTGTGCTTTGGAGATGGGCTTGCAGTTGTTTTGCTGCTGGGAGCTGGTTACGTCTCAGGTGGGCAGATCCCGGGCAGACCCGCAAGGAAAAGGGGATTCTTTCATTGCACCAGCGCTGGGCACAGTGCCCCAGCCTGGCACTGCAGGAGGGGACGGGGCTGTGTGGCCTGGGGTGCGAGCTCATTGCGAAGAGGCGACATGCCAACCTGTGCCGCGTGTGGCTGCCCAGGGAGGGGCCGGGCGTCCCTAGGAGCGGGGTCCCGAGGCCTGTGGCAGGAGACCCCGCCGGGATGCCCCCCTCCTTCGTGCAGCGGCAGGTGCCCTCTCCCCCCGGCTCACCATGCTTGAAGATGGTGTCCCAGGCCTCGATGTGGTCCCTCCACAGCTTGCTGGTGACCCAGCGCATGAGGCCCGGGGGGATGAAGAGCAGCGGCAAGGTGGTGCGCAGCATGGTCTCCACGGCGCTGATAAACCGCTGCGACTCCGCGTTGGGGCTTTCCTCCAGGAGCCCCAGCCGCTCCCCGTACAGGGCGTAGCTGCTCGCTGGCCGGAGGGGAGGGGAACCGTCAATGGAGCAGCCTCTCCATGTGCAGCTCGGGGGCCGGGGTCAACCTGCCCCCACACACACCGCACGGCAGAGCCGAGCCAGGAATCGAACCCAGGTGTCCTGGATGGGGGGGTTAGGTGCTAGGCCACCCCCCTCCTTCCCCTGATTGTCCCTTGGCTCCCCGCCAGCGCGTTCAGGGCCCCTCCGCACCAAAACCGCGGCAGAGACCTGCCCTGGTTCACAGGGGGGCCGGCGACAGTTGTGTCTGGCTGCTGGGCTAAGGGAGGCAGGCAGCAGGCCAGCCGCACGGACCAGCAGGGCTGGGGCAGGTGAGAGCTCACCCCGACCTTCGCCTGGTGCGGGGCAGTGTGCTAGGAGCCCCTGGGCCTAGCTTGTCGAAATGGAGCAGGACGTGGGTACACAGCGAGCCTGGACCCCAGAGCCCGGCAGGCGACCCCACGGGGGCAGGGCTTTGCATTTCCCACATTGGCCACAGGGCGTTGCTCAGATGCCACGAGCCCCAGGGCCACGGGGCGAGGACCTGGAGCCCCGGCCTGGGCCGCCCCTCCCCTCCCCCACCTACCCTCCAGGGTGAAGCGGAACAGGTCGCTGTAGAGGTCGATGGTGAGCGAGCGGCGCGTATTCTTGCTGATGCGCCGGTGCATGAGGGTGACAAAGTCCTGGGCCACTGCGTTGAGGAAGGGCAGGAATTTCCGGGTGCCCGCAGGGCTGATCACCTCCTTGTTGAGGATCAGGCGGTCCGAGCGCCACTCCTCCCCGTTCCTGCGGGCGGGAGAGCTGGTGAGTGACACGGCCCTCTGCTGGGGGCACCAGTGTGTGTGTGTGTCATCAGCCCCGCACTGCCCCCAGCCTCGGGAGATTCCCCTTCAGCTCCGGGGGCAGGAGGGGCTGGGGGTGAGCGCCGAGCACCTGGCCCCCACCATTTGCAGCAAAGGGGCACCCATGGGAGCACAGTCACCGTCAGAGCCAGGACATGCCGCCTGGCTCCAGGGAGCAGAGCGCCCCCGCGTGGCTGTGGCCAGTCACTGGCTCAGTTCTCACCTAAGCAGATCCTAGCTCATGGGCGATGCCCAGGGGGATGAAAGTTCCCCTGGGCCCGGACTACCCCTCTGTCCCCGGCCTCCCCCATGCCTCTCACGCCCTCCTCTCCCCCTGCCCCAGGCCTTGCCCCTGCCCTCCTCCCTCTGTCCTGCATCTCATGCCCTCCCCGCATCCCCTCCCCAGCTCCCTTTCCTCTGCCTCCCCCCGCCCCCCAGCCGAGCGGCGGCCCTTACAGCAGGAAGATGCCGCACTTGTGGTTGCGGAGCTGGCGGTGGGCGATCCAGGACTCGATGCCCATGCGCCGCGGGAAGATCCCCTCCGACTGGAAGAGCTGGGCCGCGTCTCGGGGCAGCAGCACGTTGACGCAGTTGTAGGTGCCCACGGTCTCCCTGCGCGAAAGAGCCCTGGCCTCAGCTCGGCCCCCGCTGCCCATCCCCCCGGCCCGGGGAGCCCAGACTGAGCCCGGGCAGTGGGTGCTGCGAGGTCGGAAGAGCCTGGGCCCCAGCCGCCCCACCCCCGCGAGCAGGGCCTTTGGGAGCAGAGAAGGTCCCGCAGCCTCTCCCTGGGACCCAGGGGCCTGAGCACAGTCCTGGGCGGCTCTCCCCTCCCTGCTTCAGGGCAGGAGGCCTTCGGGATTGAAAATCCAGCCAGCCGGGATTCCCACCCCTCTCCCAGCTGCTGGTCCCGCCCCAGCCTCCGTGGGCACCGGGGTGGGGGGTTCCCCTGGGCTCCGGATCCATCGCTCCGGACGCAGCCCTGTTCCAGAGAGTCCCGCTCCCCCGGGGCCAGGCACTGGGTGGGCACCCGGCTGTGCTGGGATATGGCCTGGGCAGGGGGCCCCCCCCAGGGTACTCGAGTGGAGCAAGTCACTGCGACGGATCCCCCAAGGCTCTCGGGTGCCAGCAGCTGCTGAGCTGGGCTCGGTGCTGCTGCGTCTCCTGGTAACGGAGCTGCTCCGCGCAGGCGGCGCCTGTGCCACCCAGAGCCCGCGGGCAAGTGCCACCGAGACGGAACAATCCTCTGCCAGCCCCTGGCACTTCCCAGCCCATCCCAGAGCCCAGCTACTCCTTGCCTCTTCCCAAGCGCCGGGAGTGTTGCACAGGGCAAAGGATTCCCAGCGCTGCTGGGTGCACTGGTGTGGAAGCTGGGGCCAGGGCTGTGCCTCCTGACCCCAGCAGCAGCCAGCTCAGGCCCTGAAGCATGAGAGTTGATTGCCCGCCCCCCCTCTCCAGAGACAGATGGTTGTGGATTTCTCCTTTACAAAATATCCACCGTGGGCGTCTGACTCCGATCTCCTGCTGCAGGGAGTTCCAGGGGTTGGCCCTGCTGGGCACCTCATGCCAGTGGCTCTGAAGGGAACAGGGGCTGGTCCCTCTGGAGGGAAGTGCTGGGACACCTCAGCCAGAGGGGGGCGGGAAATGCAGCCCTGAGCCTGGGGGCACAGATGGGCTGATGGAGCTTCGCCATCTCCAATGGCACGGATCAGTCCGGCGCCTCCCACCCCAGTGCGCCCCGGTCTCCCACCGGTCCCCGGGGACCGGTCCAGGAGCTGCCGGGTCTGATCCTTCGGCTCTAGGCGCAGCCGCTGCGTGTAGACCCCTGGCAGGGCACCCTAGAGACCCCCGCAACGGGCTGATCCAGCGGGGCCGGCAGACACCCACGCTGGGGTCTCACCCCCCCACGAGCCGGGCCCGCCAGCCTGGCCCCGCGCAGCCCCCGCGCCGCGCCGGAGAACCCAGGAGTCCGGCGGCCCGCGGGCCGCACCTGTAGATGGGCCCGAGGCGCTGGAAGTTGCGCTGCATGACCAGGTGGAAGCGCGGGAAGCTGTTGCTCCGCCACAGGCGGTACAGGCTGAGCCAGGCGTTGCGGCCGCTGCGGGGGATGGCTTCGTAGGGCAGCGGCCGGGCGGCAGCCGGGGCCGGGGCCGCGGCCAGCGCCGGGGCCGTGGAGCTGCGGGCGGCCCCCGACGGGAGGCAGCGGGAGAGGCGGCGCTGGGCGGGCCGCTTCCAGAGCTGGCTCGGCGGGCCCATGGCCGGGGTGCGGGGCTCGCTAAGCAGCCGGGCTCCGCGGGGCTCGCCCCTTAAATCCCCTGGGACGGGCCCGCCCCGCCCCGCCCCGCCCCGCAAGGACACGGCGACGCCGAGCGCCCGGACGGGCTGGGCCCGGCCCCCGCGTCCCTCCTCGCCCGGCATCAGCCCCCGGGCCCCGCCCGGCCCCCCGCGTCCCTCCTCGCCCGGCATCATCCCCCGGGCTCCGCCCGGCCCCCGCGTCCCTCCTCGCCCGGCATCAGCCCCCGGGGCCCCGCCCGGCCCCCCGCGT
>QXTE01000350.1:1022650-1040601 GCA_003942145.1 Platysternon megacephalum | reverse complement strand
GTGTGCCCCGCATCACACCCCTCCCACCCAGACAAACCCGTAGAGTACTCTGCAGTGCACCCCCGAGCCCCACACCTCTATGGTATGTCCAGTCTGCAGCTGGGCATGAGCCTCGCAGCTTGGGTAGACAGACTGGCACAGCGCGCTAGCACTGCCGTGTGGACACTGCGGCACCAGTGGAGCTTTGCTCGCCACCTGTGCTGGGAGCCGCGGGTGGGGTGGGTGTGAGCTCAGGCGCCTAGCTCCAGCCTCCGCCCATGCTGCAACAGCCACACCGCGATTTTAACACGCCACTAGCACAGGTCTGTGGACCCGCGCTGGGAGACCCATTCCCAGCAGCAGTGTCGACGTACCTCTGGAGTCTATCCCACCACACCCTGCCCCACCCAGCACTCCACACACACACACACACACACACACACACACACACACACACACACACAGCGTTCTGGGCATGTATGACACCGCTGTAGTTCCACGAGAGCCCGTGCTGCCACATAGATGTGAGAGCAGCACTTGGCTTTGGCTTCTCGGTGGTCTCAGACCAAAGAGCATTTTAATGGCATTATGGGTCTGAAATCCTGCATGGCTGGGTGATACCTCGGGGCTTGTCTTCACATGAAAATCAATCTGGAGTCAAGCAGGATGTACACTGAAAGTAGATTAACTATACCTGCTTCGCTCCAGGTGTGAACATTGTCACTCTGGAATATGAGTGCTTAATTCTGAATTGGCTTAATCCACAGTTAGTTAGAATAGCTATTCTGAAGTAACTTCCCATGTAGACAAACCTTACACCGTAAATTGTGCTAACCCAGAAACTGTGGGGATGTACAAGGCAGGAGCACCAGATCCGCATCCACGTCCAGCTTATCATTGCTAGAAAAGGTTGATTTCCACCTCCAAGGCAGGGGAGAGAATGTAGACCCCGTCCGCTGCCAATCCCTACCCAAGCCTTGCATCCAGCACCCTCACTGGCTCCAGGCAAGCCAACAACCCCCTAATCCAACAGGAATCTGCAGCGGGGCAGGGCCCTGCTCCCCTCACCTCCACCCAGGCCTCTCCTCGCTGCTAGTGCAGCCTGCTGGGACTCAACTCCCTGAAGTCCTGGTGCAGTTCAGAGCAGCCCCCAAGGGGCACTGTGGATGATCAGCTAGGCTAGGTGGGGGCTAGGGCAGTGAGTTGTGCCCCAGAGGGGGAGGTTGCCATGGAGGGGCAAGGGGCAGTGTTGAGGTGCAACGGGGTGGGATGGCTGCTTGCCCTGCTTTCTGGTACCTGGATTGGGTGTCAGAGCAGAGCGTGTTGCTGGGGATCACAAATGATATGAACCCTGGATTCTATCCTGGCAGCTCCAGACACCACTAGCTGAGCTGAGCTCTAAAAATAAGCGTCATGATTGCAAATTACCCTTCTCCCTCATCCCCACTAAATGTTTTCCTTTCTGATGAGCTCTCCCAGCCTGAGCCCAGGGCCCCAGCCCGCCCAGCATGCTGCCAACTGCGCACAGGCTAACCCCAAGCTAAGCTGAGCTGGGCTTTGGTTCAGTTCAGCTGCTCTGCCATGGAATGTGGCTTTACAACAAACAATTATGAGAATTGCCAGTGACAATAACAGATGGCAAATATCTGAGTCATGGCAACATGGGAAGCAAATCCAACCAGAGATTTTTTCAAGTCAGATGGTCTTTCTAATGCCACTTGTCCTCTGCATCTCCAGGGCTGGACCTGCCGGACACTACCCATTTCGCAATCTGAACACTCTGTCCGCAGCCATCCCGGGCCGCTCCAGCTGGAGCTGTGCCAGCACGTCTTTCCAGACGGCCAACTGGGCAGCGGTTATCTTGTCACCTAGTTTCATGAACCAGTGGAAGGAATGAAGCTGAGTGATTCCGGTGCTGCCCCCAGAAGATAGTAGCTCCAGCATGTTACCAGCGCAGGGTGACCACCACCACAGAAGCAGGAACACCAGAGCAGCTCTGCTGCAAGGGGGTGGGGCTGGATTCGGACATTCCCATGAGGGGTGCACCTCCTTCTCAGTGCAGCACCTGCTCCAAAGGGACATGCCACAGCCCCCCATGGAGGAGACAGGTTGGGCAGCCTCTCCTCGCCTCTTCTTTCCATCTGGACATCTCCACAGTGCTCAGTCAGCTACCCAGCCTGGGCACTGGGGGTGGAATGTGTCCCAGAGTCAGGCCCCATCAGTGATCAGTGCTACCATCGGTCACTGTGCAAATCCACCCTGCTCTTACTTGGCATTCAGTTCTCTTTTGTCAGATGAGCAAAGGTCCCTGGTCGCTGCTGGACTCCAGCCACCTAGGAATCTTGCCTTCTTCATGCCAGCCAGTTCAGATCTATCCAGCTATGCATCACCCTCCCATCTAGCGGGCCCTTTCCACAACTCAAACATGGCTGAAGGGATTTTGCTCCAACTTTCCAGAAAATTTAATCTCTGAGCTGAGGCCAAGAAAGGAAAATTTCAGCTCCAACAAAGGGAGATTCAGCAATTTATAATCAGTGGTTTGAACTACAGATTTACTGAGGCTATATGGGTTGAGTGGTCATGCCTACTATAATAGATGCCAAATCTATGTTAATGAAACCATAGGCACTGAGTTTTTCTTTTCCCTGGGGGTGTCCCATCCCCACTCTGCCCCAAGGCCCCATCCTCGCTCCACCTCATCCCATCCCCACTCTGCTCCCTCCCCAAGGCCCCCGCCCACTTGTTGCTCTCTGCCCTCCCCCAAGCATCTCCCCCATCCGCCAAACAGCTGTTTGGTGGCGCCTCCAATCAGTTAATCAGTGATGCCTCCAAACAACTGATTTGGGGTGCCACCCAAACAGCTGTGGCTGGAGGGTGCTGAGCACCCATTATTTTTTTCCGTGGGTGCTCCAGCCCCTGAGCATCCATGGAGTCGGCACCTATGAATGGAACCCTTCTGCCAGTTGGAGTCGACAGCAACAAGGACTGGGTTCGATATCTAGGGGTTCCTCTCAACAATACAAAACAGAACCAGCTCAAGCCCCCACCCTGTAACCTGGGAAAATTACACACCAGTCTGCGTACCTCTAGGAGGCAATGCTTCCCCTCTCTCAAGCACTGAGTCTGTGTGTAGCAAAGAAAACTTCTATTAAAAGTGCAAAGGAACCCAGCACTAACTGGGAAAACACCACAACCATGATTCAAAAGCATGTAACCATGAGCAAACACCCACCCCAGAGCACGCTAGCCAATGTCCTTTGCCTTGGTTTCTCACCTTGCGATGTGAAAATCTCCTTTTCTTCTTTTTCCTTTATGTCACTTTTCCTGGTGAGGGTCGCGGTGGCAGCATGGAGACCTCCCTTTCCTCCACAACAGTTTCAGCTCCTCCTGGGGGATCCCCAGAGTTCCCAGGCCAACCAGGAGATATAATCCCTCCAGCGTGTCCTGGGTCGGCCTTGGGGCCTCCTCCCAGTTATTTTTATTTAGCGTGTGCATAGTGGTCTAGCCAAGCGATGGCATCTTCAGTGGCGTGATGCAGTTCTTCTAGGCCACCGCTGAACCCAGTCAGTGGCATTCAGCGACAACGTGCGTCATCGTTTGTGTTGCGCCGCAACTGCACAAAGGGCTGTCACGACGGCCCATCAATACTTGCTGGCTGCACAGAGACCTTGCCCGGTCCAGAACCTGTTCAACAGGGACCATTGGCAACGGGGCAGGTCAAAACCGGGCAGGCAGATTGTGGGGTCGGCGACGAGGGACTGGTTGGGGATTATAACAGATCCATTCCTCTCGCCAGAGTGTTTCCGCCCTAACATCCTGGAGTGGCAGATGAGACCCTAATGGGCGACGTGACGGCAAACGTGCAGCTGGTGATTTAAAAAGGTCATTGTGCAGCGGCTGGCTTGGGTTGGTGCATACTTTCTCCGGTCACTTGCCAGTGGCAACCTCTCATCTGATATGAGGAGGAGCGATATTGCTCAGAACTGGGAGCCATGGGAGTGGAGTCGGACGCAGGGTGCCGGAGATGATGCGCATGGCGGCATGTAACTGCGTATCCACTGCTTTGGTGTGTGATGATTGACTCCAAACTGGTGCGCAGGACTCCGCCACCGAATATGAGGTGGCAAGAGCTGACGTCTGCAAAGTTGGAGCACAAGCACCCATGACGAACCTGCCAGTTTGCTAAGCAGATTGTTGCGCATGTTAACTTTAGCTGCTGTCTTCTTCAGGTGGAGTGTGCTGTCTAAGATCACACCTAGACAGACCGGTTCTACTTCATGCTTCACCTTCTGACCGTTCAGATAAACATTCAGTTCTCGGGTTGCGCTGGCGTGGTGAAGATGGAACAAACTGGACACTGTTTTTATGATGCTTGGCTGGAGGCGCCAAGTCTTACAGTAGTCAGCTAACTTTATCATGTCCCGGTTTAAGGTGGCATCAAGCTCATGGAACGTACAGGCCTGGGTACCGCAACAGATGTCATCTGCCTAAATGAACTTTCATGACTCCATTGTTGGCAGGTCATTGATGTAAAGGTTGAACAGGGTTGGAGAAAGCACAGAGCCCTGGGGTAACCCATTGCTCTGTCGTCTCCCAGCACTCGTCTTCTCCCCCATATGGACTGAACTGCCTATCGCAGATGAACAGTTCAACAATGCCTGTAACCCAAGGTAGCAGGCCTTCATGAGCAGGACAGTGTGCCATACCGTATCGTACGCCACTGTTAGATCGATGAAAACAGAGCCTGTTTTCTCTGGAAGCCATTTCAATATATGTGGTCAGCGCAAGTACTTGCTCACATGTGCTACGGCCTCGGCGAAAGCCGGCTTAGTCAGGACTCAACATTTTCTCCATGTCGGGTAATATGCACTGTAGGACCAAGCGCTCCAGTGCCTTGAAGCACACAGACAATAATGATATAGGACGATAGGTTGATGCTTGACTTGGGTCCTTTCCAGGCTTTAGGAGGCAATGACTTTTGTGGTGTGCCATATCCTTGGTAGCCTCCCTTCACTGATGACCCTGGTGAAGAATTTCACGAGCCAAAGCTGAGCACGGGGACCAAGGTTTTTCAGGAATTCTAGAGATATGGTGTCATAGCCCGCAGCTGTTCCACACTTGATGCTACCCAGTATCTGTTCCAGATCTGTTACAGTGAATGGTTCTGGGCAGCTTCTGATCTGGTGTACATGTTTAAACATACGCCATTCGTTCCTCACTTGTCTTCGCACCTGTTTCTCCAAAGATGCTTTGGCCACTTTAAGTAGGTGTCCGGCTACCTGGTTGGGTGTCACCGAGGGTGAGCAGAATGCAGGTGGCTGCTGTGCTGCTCCAAGGCGTCGATGCGACTCCAACACTTGCGGCTGGAGCGGGTAAAGCTCATCCTCTAGGTCGTCTCCTCCCATCTGACTTGGTGAGCAGTGTCCAATGAGTCGATCCGATGGTCAGCGACATCTGGATCACCAGATGCCTCATACTGCTCGAGCAAGGCAGCACTTTCCTCATCGAGACAGGGGATGTAGACCAGGCAGCAACCATGTGGGATGGCTCTGCAGGCTGTTTTGTAGACAGCACCACAGAGGCAATGATAGGTTTCATTTACCGAGATATGCTAGGCTGGTATTGTCACCATACTCTTCTCCAGCACTTCCCTGTATATTTCCCAGTCGGCCTTTCGGAAGTTCCCCGCTTCTTTTGGGAAATCTTAACAACTGGGAACTGTAGACCTCCCAATGGGATGTGCCCAGTAGAGTTTCAACAGAAGCCTCCCAGGGAGCATCCTTATCAGCTGCTGGAACCACCTCAACTGGCTCCTCCCAATCCGGAGGAGGCTCTACTCTGAGGCCTTCCCGTATAACCGAGCTCCTCACCCTATCTCGGAGAGTGAGCCCAGCCACCCTGCGGTGAAACCTCATTTCCACTGTTGTACCCGCGATCTCGTCCTCTCAGTCATTACACAAAGTTCATGACCGTAGGTGAGGAAGGGGATGTAGAGCGGCCTGTAAACTGAGAGCTTTGTCCGAGAACTCAGCTCCCGCTTCATCACCACAGATTGGCACAGTGCCCGTATCACTGCCGCTGCCACACCAATCCGCCGTTTGATCTCACGCTCCCGCTTGCCATCGCTCGTGAACAAGACCCCTAGATACTTCAACTCATCCAATAAGGGCAGCTGCTCCCCCTTCACTTGGAGAGAGCCGTCCACTTTCTTCCGGGAGAGGACCCAGACCTCTGAGAGGTGCTGATTCTCATCCCAGCCACTTCACACTCAGCAGCGAAACATTCAAGTGCACATCGGAGATTGCAGTCTGAAGAAGCAAGAAGGACATCATCTGCAAACAGCAGAGATGCCACCTCCGAGTCCCCGTACTGGATGCACTCCACAGCTTGGCTGCGCCTTGATAGCCTGTCCATGAAAATCATGACCAGGAGTGGGGACAAGACACACCCTTGGCGGAGTCCAATGCCCACCTAGAATAAACTTGACTTAATGCCAAGAATACAAACACAACTCTTACTCCAAGAATAGAGAGACTGGATAGCATGCAAAAGCGGCATCGCACCTCATACTCCTGCAGCACTTCCCACAAGACATCTCAGGGAATGTGGTCATATGCCTTCTCCAGGTCTATGAAACAAAGGTGGACTGTATTAGCAAACTCCCACAACCCCTCAAATATCTGCGAGAGAGCACAGAGCTGGTCCGTCATTCCATGGCCGGGACAGAATCCACAGTGTTCCTCCTGAATCCGAGGTTCAACTAACGAGCGTAACCTTCTTTCCAGCACCCTGGCATAAGCTTTGCCAGGGAGGCCGAGGAGTGTGATCCCTCTATAGTTGGAATTGTGGCGATTGGTTGACAGCTCTGCCCCTCTCCTCACCCGGGTATCCAGAACATACAGCCTTACGTCCAATGAGATGACTATGAAATCAATCATCAAGCTTCAGTCTAAGGTGCTCTGGTACCAAGTACAATTATGAGCAACCTTGTATTCAAACATGGTGTTCATTATGGACAATCCATGACTAGCACAAAAGTCCAATAACAACTCAACTCTCAGGCAATGTTCCCTCTAATTTTTCCCACGCATGTGTGGAATGAATTTTGTTATGCGCTCCAATATGGAGGTGATGTGTGACACATCACCTCCATATTGGTGCACATAACAAAATTCATGTGGCGGGGGTGAGGCCGAGGGGTTTGGAGTGTTGGAGGGGGCTCAGGGCTGAGGCAGAGGATTGAGGTGCAGGGGGTTGAGGGCTCCGGTTGGGGGTGCGGGCTCTGGGGTGGGGCTGGGGATAAGGGGTTTGGGGTGCAGGCTGCCTGGGGGCTATGGCGGGGAGAGAGGACTCCCCCCAGCTCTCTCTCCCTGCAGCAGCACCTGGGCTGGGTGGAAAGAGGCGCATTTCCCCCGGCTGAGGCAGGTCTGTGCGGTGTTGGGTTGGGGCCCGGAGACGGATGCCTCTCCCTGTCGCGGCAGATCCGTGCTGGGGGAGAGGCATCTCTCCCCGCCACAGCCCTTAGCCCCTGCGCGGGGCTTAATAGGCAGCTGCACGATCACGGAGCTTAGAATAGAATCATAGAATATTAGGGTTGGAAGAGACCTCAGGAGGTATCTAGTCCAACCCCCTGCTCAAAGCAGGACCAACACCAACTAAATCATCCCAGCCAAGGCTTTGTCAAGCCGGGCCTTAAAAACCTCTAAGGATGGAGGTTTAAAACATGTCTTGTTTAAAACTTTAGGGGAGCAAGGGAAAGGAGTTCAGAATCTTAACTTTTGCTTTTTGTTGTACCTCTGTGTTATCTGTAGCTGCTGCTGCCATTGCGGCCTTGAGGCAGTCCCCCTCCACACCCATGGAACCAGATAAGAAGGAGAATGAAGAGGACTTGGGGTGACATTTTCAGTGAGATCCTGCAAGCCAGTGCTGCATCAAACCGTGAACAAAGGGCCTGGAGGGTGAACACTGCTGACAACCTGGAGAAAGAAAGACAGGACAGGAGAAATACCCAGGAGTCCCTGCCAGAAAAGGAGAGGGAGATGCACCAGGACATCATGGAGCTTCTCTGGCCACAAACACAGATGCTGCAGACTCTTGTGGACCTATAGGTTCAACAATCCCAGGCTCACCTCCCTGTGCAATCCATGGAGATCTCCATTGCAGCACCTCCCTCCTCCCCCTCTCAATATTGCACATGGTATCAGAGGCTGAAGCCCAGCCACTGCCACTCCACCTTGGGGGACATTAAGGACAGCTACAGCTTCACATACACTGACCTGGGAAAACCATGGTTCGTGTATGTGTAACTAAAATGGACATGAATGTTCTTTCCCCTTCAGATGTTCTGTTCTATTAATTTATTAAGTTTTTTAATGTATTTGCTTTAAAAGTGCACAGATTTTTCTTTTCACTGATTTTGTTACTGAATAAAATGCTACTATTTTGAATATAATTAATTGTATTAGTTCACAACATATGCTGCAGAGTGCCTAGCAGTTCTGAAAGCACCAGCTTACTTGTTAGTGTACAGTGTGACACACAGATTCAGTGTAATACTCATAAATGTACAGCAAGCAATGCAAAATTCATAGATGCATTGGCTATGTTATAGCATATATGTACACCAAGCACCACATAATTCCTAACCAGCCCGAAACAGCAGGGCCAGGTAAAGCACAGTACATCACAATGATTAATATGGCTCACTGTTAAAGTGCACTTTCAAAGCCAGCCTGAACTATATAACCTTGTGTCTGGCTGTTCACAGGCAGCAGACAGCCCTTCCACACTAGTGGCAAGTTTTCTCCCATTGCTTCACAGATATTATGCAGGACACAGCAGGCAGCTATAATCACTGGGGTATTTTCCTCACTGAGACCCAATCTTGTGAGTAAACAACACCAGCATCCCTTCAATCTACCAAAAACACATTCAACTGTCACTCTGCACCTGCAGATCTGGTAGCTGAATCTTTCCTTGATGCTGTCTAGGGGCCAGTGTATGGCTTCATGAGCCACAGGAGCAAGGGGTAGGTTGGGTCCCCCAGGTATCTATGGGCATTTCAACAGTACCAATGGTAATCCACTGATTGGGAAAGAAAGTCCCTGTGTTCTTAAGGATGCAGATATCATGCACCTTCCCTGACCAGCCCACATGGATGTCGATGATGCATCCCCAGTGATCCACCAATGTTTGCATAACCATGGAAAAGTAGCTCACCAACTAGAGGTACTCTATAGGTACTCTATAGGTACTCTATAGCAAGATGAGCTTGTGCCAAAATAGGGCTGTGTGTGCCATCTCCACCGCAGTTTGGGAGCTCCTTTGCTGCAAATCCATCCACTATGTCCTGTACATTGCCCAGAGTCATGGTCCTACAGGATGCAATTAATGGCCCTGCACAATTGCATGACAATGGCCCCCACAATAGATTTTCGAACTCCAAAATGATTTCCCACTGATCAGTAGAAATCTGGCATTTCAAGTTTCCACAGTGCAATCACCACTTGCTTCTGGGAACTGGGGCAAAAATCTGTCTAGGGATTGGTCCTGCTTTGAGCAGGGGGTTGGACTAGATGACCTGCTGAGGTCCCTACCAACCCTGATATTCTATGATTCTCCACTGTCAGTGCAGATCTCATTCTAGTGTTTCCGCACTGGAGAGCTGGGGAGAGCTCAGCACACAGATCCAGGAATGTGTCCTGGTGCATCCAAAAGTTCTGCAGCCACTGTTCATCATCTCAAGCCTGCATTGCAATGCGATCACACCAGTCAGTGCGCCTTTCTTGGGCCAAGAAGCAGCATTCCATCACCTGCAGCTCCTCTGTGAATGCCACCATCAATCTTGAATTGGTTCTCACCATGTCCCACAACAATCTGTCCTCCAATAAATTATCATGTTCCCTGCTGATTCAGTTCTCCTCATGGCTCTACAAATACCAGAGGATCGTGCATCCTGTGCTTGCAATGCTTGTGACATTAGTGCAGAGCTGTGCAGACTCCGTGCTTCTATCAGAGGTGGCAGCTAGCAAGGAGGGACGTGCACGTTCATGTGATTTTGAAAAAAAGGTGCAAAAGTATGGGATATAGATGACATTATGGGATGGGAAAAGTTGCACAGTGGGAAGTTGACCCCTGCAGCCCCACAATCATTGCACACTAGGATACCTACTCATGGTGCACCACACTGTGCAGCGACATAGGCACTCCTGGGGAGTACGTGCCACATTGACGCAAGGAGCCAAGTATGCACACACACAAGTGATATACTAACTACGGTGGCTGCGTGCTGACGTAACTTACATTGACCAAAGTTTGTAGGTAGGCATGGGCTAAGACAGTTTGATTTGCACCCCATTAAGACACAGGGCAAAACACACATCTTGTGAGAGGCTGACAGCCAGACTGGGAACTGTCCCAGGAGACTCCCTAGCCAAAGAGTGCAGGACCTGGCTCTCAATGTCAGGGAAGGAGAAAGCTCAGGGGTTCACACTTTGTCCTGCCCTGGTCACTCGTCCACACAAACTGTGAGGGTTAGAAGCAGATCCTGTGTTGGAGTCAGACCTCTGGATTTTCCACTAGCACTTGTGTTTGCAGAGATGCTGCACCGGCAGAGGACAGCTGCCCTTTGAGCTAATGGAAAGTACAAACCAATGAATTTTTCAGAGGACACATGAAGGATTCATGTTGTTGTAGCAGAGAGGAAAGTGCTGGATAACAAGTGCAAGGCAAGACAGGACATTTTTACATCATTACATTTTTTAGGATAAAATACAGTTTTGTTCCTCGCATCTCCTGTTCTGGGCTGATCTTAGAGTATCCCTCAGCTGAGACAGAGTGATTCTTGGGGCAATCTCAGGTTTGACTTAGGGTAATATCTGAAGTGCTTTGAGCTGATCCAGGTTGCTCTCTGGGTCTGATCCCTGGATGAGTCTGTTTGATCTCCATGGTGATATACAGTGATTTCCAAAGGGATCTAGGGGTCTTTAGGGGGATCTGGGAGGTCTCCAAAGGGTTCTCCAAGGGGTTCCAGGGGGATCCAATATTTTAATTTTTTTTAATCAGAGTAGAAATCCCTGTAATAGCAGCTGACAGAGAGAATAAAGGAATTCTATACTCATAACATGTGTGAGCTGGGACAATGATTAACTAACAGACAAATTAGTCAGGAATGGAGCTGGTCAAGAATATCCAGCAAAAGAGGTCTTGTTGGAAAATGGTAATTCATTGAAACCAAAGTTTTTCAAGAGGACATACCAGATTCAACTCACGTGTCACCAGGGAGCTTTCTCAGGGCCAGACTGGAATGTCTGGCCAGAGAAAGCAAGAACGAGCAAAGCCCCTTCTCAACTAGTCAGTGGTAAAGGCTTCAGCTGGGCTGCAGGAGACCCAAGTTCAAGTCCCTGCTCCGCATCAGCACAGCACAGCACAGCTCTGTGCTTCAACCACTGCACTATTGGCTAGTCTGGGGCCTCTCTCTCACACACTGTGCTTGCTCCAGAAACTCCACAATATTAACAACCTCCTTCAGAACACTGTCCTTGCCACCATGGGTGTCACCTCCCTATACACCAATGTCCCTCACCATGATGGCATCGTTGCCTGTCTCAAATATCTACAAGACAATGGGCAGCCCTCAGATATCCACCCCAAACACATCATCAAACTCATTCTCACCCATAACAACTTTACACTCAGCAGCAAACACTTTGTTCAAACCAGGGGAACAGCCATGGGTACTAGGATGGCTTCCTAACATGCCAGCCTCTTCATGGGCCACCTGAATGAAAAACGTCTTGACAAATGCACCACAAACCAATGATATACCTTGCGATACATTGATGATATTTGCATCCTCTGGACAGGCAATCTAAACTCCCTCACAGACTTCCACCACAACTTTAACAACCACCTCTCAAGGTACAACATCGACATCGCTGCTCTCAGCGAAATGAGACGTGCAGATGAAGGCACCTTGAGGGAAGAGGGCACTTTATTCTGAAAAGGAAAACCAGCAAGCAACAGGCGAATACACGGTGTTGGCTTTGTAATCAAAAACCTTCTAGTCAACCATCAGACTGAGCTCCCCGTCAGCATCAATGAGCGCCTTATGACCCTCCACATCCAATTGGTCAATAAATCATTTGCCACTATTGTCAGTGCACATGAACCAACTCTTGACACTGAAGAACAGAAAGAATCCTTCTACACTGACCTTGATACAATTTTGTCATCCACTCCAAAAACAGATAAGATAATCCTTTTACGGGACTTTAATGCAAGAGGTGGCCAAGATTCAAAAAGATCTCACAAAACTAAGTGATTGGGCAACAAAATGGCAAATGAAATTTAATGTGGATAAATGTAAAGTAATGCACATTGGAAAAAATAACCCCAACTATACATACAATATGATGGGGGCTAATTTAGCTACAACGAATCAGGAAAAAGATCTTGGAGTCATTGTGGATAGTTCTCTGAAGATGTCCACGCAGTGTGCAGAGGCGGTCAAAAAAGCAAACAGGATGTTAGGAATCATTAAAAAGGGGATAGAGAATAAGACTGAGAATATATTATTGCCCTTATATAAATCGATGGTACGCCCACATCTCGAATACTGTGTACAGATGTGGTCTCCTCATCTCAAAAAAGATATACTGGCACTAGAAAAGGTTCAGAAAAGGGCAACTAAAATGATTAGGGGTTTGGAACGGGTCCCATATGAGGAGAGATTAAAGAGGCTAGGACTCTTCAGCTTGGAAAAGAGGAGACTAAGGGGGGATATGATAGAGGTATATAAAATCATGAGTGATGTGGAGAAAGTGGATAAGGAAAAGTTATTTACTTATTCCCATAATACAAGAACTAGGGGTCACCAAATGAAATTAATAGGCAGCAGGTTTAAAACAAATAAAAGGAAGTTCTTCTTCACGCAGCGCACAGTCAACTTGTGGAACTCCTTACCTGAGGAGGTTGTGAAGGCTAGGACTATAACAGCGTTTAAAAGAGAACTGGATAAATTCATGGTGGTTAAGTCCATTAATGGCTATTAGCCAGGATGGGTAAGGAATGGTGTCCCTAGCCTCTGTTTGTCAGAGGGTGGAGATGGATGGCAGGAAAGAGATCACTTGATCATTGCCTGTTAGGTTCACTCCCTCTGGGGCACCTGGCATTGGCCACTGTCGGTAGACAGGATACTGGGCTAGATGGACCTTTGGTCTGACCCGGTACGGCTGTTCTTCTGTTCTTCTGTTCTTAAGATTCTAATATATGGAGTAGCACCATTGGGAAGGAAGGAGTGGGCAAGACCAATTCCAATGGCATCCTTCTACTCAGCAAATGTGCAGAGCACGACCTTGTGATCACAAACATAATCTTCAGGCAAAGCAACAGATACAAAACAACTTGGCAACACCCCCGCTCAAAACAGTGGCCCTCTACTCCAGTAGAAGTAGATTAAAGATTGCTGTTTCCTGCTAAGTTGAATTTTCAAAGATAATGGGAAATACATTTACACACTTATCTTCCCCTGCACTGGAATCGCCTGTGCTAGACTGCTGAGACTGACTGGATTGAGGTGGAGTCTCAAATAGATCCTGGCTTGCGCCATAGCTGGACACCTCCAGTCGCATGCCCCATCCTCCTCCTCTTCTTCCTCCACCTCCTCCTCACTGTCCATGCCAGGGGCCTGTGGCTTGGGCTCCTTGGAGGTAGCCAGGGTGGTGTGCAGGGTGGTGGTTGGGTCCCACCCATGTATGGCATGTTGCTCTTTGTAACAATGGCAAGTCTGTGGCTTGGCACCAGATTAACCATCGGCCTCCCTGGCCTTCTGATACACCTGCCGCAGTTCCTTCATTTTCACATGGTACTGCTGCTGGGCCCTGTCACACCCCTTCTCCTGCATCCCCCATTCAGACTGCTCATAGATGTCCATGTTCCTGTGGCTGGTCTGTAGCTGTGCCTGCACAGCCTCTTCTCTCCCCAGGCCCAGGAGATCTGATATCTCCTGTCTACTCCGAGCCAGAACGTGTCAGGCACTGTGGGACAGCTGCTGGAGGACTCTCAGGTAACACAGTGTTTGCACTTGTGCTGCATCAGTCTCAGTCAGAGGTGAGCTGGAGCCGGTTCGCACCGGTTCGCGGGAACTGGTTGTTAAATTTAGAAGCCCTTTTAGAACCAGTTGTCCAACCGGTTCTAAAAGGGCTTTTAAATTTAAAGTGGCGCCTTAGGCGCCGACTCCATGGGTGCTCCGGCAGCTCCCCGCCCCCGGCCCCAGCTCACCTCCGCTCCACCTCCTCCCCTGAACGCTCCACCCCGCTTCTCCTCCCCCTCCCCCTCCCCGCTTCCCGCGAATCAGCTGTTCGCACGGGAAGCCTGGGAGGGCTGAGAAGCAAACGGCGGCTTCGCGCTCAGGCCCAGGGAGGCGGAGACGGAGACGGAGCGGAGGTGAGCTCGGGCGGGGGGGCATGAGGAGGGCCGCCCGCACCGCAGCAGGTAACCCCCTGCTCTCCCCCCTAGCTACTCTACCCTGCCCCTAGGAGCCAGAGGGACCTGCCGGATGCTTCCCGGGAGCCGCCCCAGGTAAGCACCGCTGGGACTTCGCCTCCCCACCTCGCCCCCTGGCAGGTCCCTCTGGCTCTTAGGGGCGGGGCGGGGCGGGGCGGGCACCCACTACGGTGGCCCATGAAACCCTCCTGCCCGGCCCCTGAGCTCCCGGCCAGGGAGGCTAGTCCCCGGCTGTTCCGCCTCCCCCGCAGCTTCAGCTCGCCCTGCCGCCGGCGCATGCTCTGGGCGGCGGCTGCGAGCTCGGCCTGACCCGGTGCTCCAGGCACTGCACGGCGGCGGCATGGCCCGGCTCCAGCCGAGCGGCACGGCTGTAGTGCCGCCAGCCACCTCCAGGCAGCGCAGTAAGGGGGCAGGGAGCAGGGAGGGGGTGTTGGATAGAGGGCGGGGAAGTTCGGGGTGGGGGTGGGGGGTGGATAGGGGTCAGGGCAGTCAGAGGGCGGGGAACAGGGTGATTGAATGGGGGCAAGGGTCCCGGGGGGTCAGTCAGGAATGAGAGGAGGGGTTGGATGGGGCAGTGGGAGGCAGTCAGGGGCAGGGGTTCCAGGGGCGGTCAGGGGACAGAGAGAAGGGGTGTTTGGATGGGGCAGGGGTCCCGGGGGGCCATCAGGAATGAGAGGAGGGGTTGGATGGGGTGGCAGGGGGCAGTCAGGGGACAGGGAAGCGGGGTGGATGGGGCAGGGATCCCAGCGGGGGGTGTCAAGGAACGCAGGGGGTGGATGGGGCAGGGGTCCCGGGGTGGGGGCATCAAGGAACGTGGGGGGTTGGATGCGGCAGGAGTCCCGGGTGGCGGGGGTGGGCCACGACCCCCTCGTGGGCTGAGGAGGGAACCGGTTGTTAAGATTTTAGCAGCTCATCACTGGTCTCAGTCCATTGACCATGGATCAGTGCTGCTCGGGGAGGTGCATTTCCACTTTTAATTGACCCTTGTAATCTTGTAGCGCCGGCGCGTTGTAGCTTCATTTTAGCCCAGCAACAAATTCTTGATCATCGCAAAAGAAGGGGCTATATTTGTTTTAATTTTAGAAAGTATTTGCTTTTGAGGGTTGATCAAAGAGAGCTTGGTTGTTTCCATATTCAAAAGAGTATTAAATACGTTGATATTCTTAGTTAAATATTTTTTTCTTACAATAGTGATATTGTGCAATAAGGGAAACTGTTAAACGCTTACTGTTTCCAGTCCATTTTTACATTATTTAATAAAATATATATCGGCTTACAAGTCGGGCGAGCGGGGGGTGGGGGGCCATTCTGGGCACCACCAAAAATTATACAAACCTGCCGCCCCAGGCCATAAGCACACCTGGAAATGACAACACAAGTGTCAAAGAAGGCTGGGAAGCCCTAAAACAGACCATCCATGAGGTTTGCGAAGAATCCATTGGCCTTGCTATCCGCCGCCATCAGGACTGGTTTGACAACAACAACATTGAGATCACAGCCCTTTTGGACCAGAAGAGAAAAGCTTCCTGCGACTGGCAAAACCAACCACTGTCCAGTCAGAAGCAGAGCTCTCTCCATCAGCTCAAAGCTGAAATTCAAAGGAGGATCCGAGAAATCAAAAACAAATGGTGGGAGGACAAAGCAAAAGAAATCCAAACATTCGCTGACAGACATGATATGCAGAGCTTTTTTTGTGAGACAAAGGCCCTGTAAGGACCAAGCTCATGTGGCCTCACACCTCTGAGCTCCGAAGATGGTAGTGCCCTTCTTAAAGATAACGAATCCATCAAAGAGCGCTGGAAGGAACACGACCAAAAGCTTCTAAATTGAGACTCGAGTGTGACTGACAACACCATCAACTCCATCCCTCAGCACCCAATCTGGGAAACTCTTGCCAACCCACCAACACCTGAGGAGGTATGCAAAACAATTAAACAAATGAAGAACAAAAAAGCTCCAGGTCCTGATGGCATACCAGCTGAAGTACTGAAAGTTGGGGGAGAAACACTGACTAACAAGCTTCACTTGTTGCTCCTCAAAATCTGGCGCACCGAAGAAATCCCTGCTGACTTACGTAAAGCTACCATCGTCACCATTTTCAAAAAGGGAGACAGGGCCGAGTGTGGCAGCTATCGAGGCATTGCTTTCCTCTCCATCGCTGGAGAATCTTACTGAATTGCCTGCTGCCTCTTGCAGAGTCCCAGTCCCAGCCAACATCTTCAGTGTTGAGGGCCTGATTATCCAGCACCAGCGGAGGTGTAGCAGGCATGTGTGCACATGCCTGATGTACGCTTACCAAAACAACTGCTGTACACCCAACTCACCAAAGGAGAAAGGGAGACAGCAACCCAGAATATGGATAACTGGTGAAGACTTGTCAGAGAGGGAACGTCCACTTTTGAGGAAAATAACCCCAGTTCCCTCAGCCTCAGTCATGTGCCCCAGCCCCCTGATCATTTTGTCCTGCTGCCCATCATTATGGTATCTGCACATCAACAGCACTAGTACAATCCCTTGTGGATGTCATGGAGTCTCTAGCCTCTGCTTAGACTAGCCATGAAGGGTCCGCGAATGACACTTGTGATAGTGGTTTGTGTGATGAGGGATCCTGCCCACTCAGAATGGCACTGAGACCCACCGATCTATTTCACACCAAACAGCAACGTTCAGTCCTTCATGGGCCAGACCAGAGCATTTTAAGTACAACTTGATCGAGCTGCAGTTCAGAGAGTGGGGCCCTGTGCTGCATGCCACAGGCATTAGCTAACTCAGCCTATGCCGACCAAAACATTTTTGGAATCACTGACCTCTGCAAAACACCAGGGACAGTCAGTGATTGCAGCCTTCTACAGGCAGCAGGAACATGGAGAGCCAACGGCTCCTTTCACAGCAGGAGCCAGCCATCCCCTCCCCTGCAGAGAGAGCATAAAACATCAGGGGAGCTGTCAAATCCCCAGGCAGGAATATGTCCTAGAACTCACCCAGCACGAGGACTTTGGAGACATATGACTCCACCTTCCCTTCTGAGCTGTGTTACTTACCGACAGCCCCCTGGGAACAGTGTTTCACTGTGGCTTTTGCCTGTCTCTTTACCCAGTGCATAGGAGCAGCTCACAGAGAAGGGAAAGCATCTCGGAGACACTGCTCAGACACTAGCCAGAGCTCTCATTTCCTGATCCCTGTGAGTTCTCCACAGTTTCCCATTCCGGTGCTCTGCACATGCATCCCTTTTTCCTGGGGCTTGAGGGGGCAGATGCAGCCAGGCGGTCTCTCTCTTGTTGCAGGCTCTGAGGCCTGAGAGGGATCTCTTTGCATTGACTGGGGATGAGGTTCTTACACCACAGCTCTGTCATAGGGCCAGGCTTTCAGCCATGCTCTTCTCCCAGGATGATACTCATGGCTCAATGCCCAATGTGCCGAGTTCATAGAATCATAGAATCTCAGGGTTGGAAGGGACCTCAGGAGGT